>JBBPOB010000616.1:0-14679 GCA_038091275.1 Tylopilus subfusipes | reverse complement strand
TAGCTTTGACCTCAACGTCGAATGGGACGTGGAACTGACGGACAGCGAACTGCTAAAGTTGGCGTCGGCATGGCCTCACCTGGAATGTTTCTTCGTAAACCCGGATTGGGGCTGGAGGACGCCGGCTGGAATCACACCAGACGGACTTGTACAGCTGCTGGAGACACATCGGTCGCTTAGCGAGGTTGCCCTCGCCATCGACACGCGAGGATATGCTGGATCTCCGCCACCACCAGCGAGTTTAGGATTCACCCTGCCACCCACATTTTCCTTGGACGTCATCGACTCGAATATTAACCCAGAATCTGTGCCGGCCATTGCCGCTTTCCTTGCTGATATCGCTCCTTGCGCCAACTTTTCCTTCCGTGCTTGGGAAGGTTTGTTTTTGGAAGAAACAGATGACATGGATCATTGGGATGATGCGTATGAACGGGCAAATCACGCTCTCAGATAACGGTCTTGACTATCTGCTAGGTACTGTTCTTCCGAGCCTGATGACATTCAATTTACGGCATTTGAACAGGAGTGAACTGGCACTACTGGAGCTTGGTTACACGGTTGGGTACAAACCCAACCAGGTTAAGTACCCGTGACCATTGTTCCTCGTCTAGCAAAGAAACGATTTGACTTGGTTTAAAATGATCGTTGAGATCGCAATAGGCTTGAGCTTCGCAATGGTGAAAGAGGTCATGCGTGCTTTCACGTGTGGTGCGTATTACAGGGCCATCTTGGGCTGAATACAATAGTTTCTCTGTCCATCATCATCGCTCATCATACACCGCTGCCCTCATCCGCCAACTCGATTCTACCCGAACCTCCTCCTGTAAGTCCGCAATTGACTGTCGTCGCGGTTCAGAGCGGACTCGGATATAATATACAATCATGTTCCTCGATCCCAACGGCGCTAGTCCCCGATGTCTAGTCGATCAAGATCATTGGTCCCTAACTGCACCCACTTCGCCAATCCACATCTGTTAAAGCCGACGTGAAAATAAGTGTGAACATACCTTGCGCGGCTGCGTGCATCCCTTCACGTTCTTGGAGAAACCCTTGGCGAAGAGAAATCATCTGTAGTTGAGACCGTATCTTGTCCAGACCCACGAGGCCCGCCACCAGCTTCAGCATCTCCTCTCTCACCTCAAGTTCCTTCAACCTGGCGTACCGAACGAGGAACCAGCACACCGTCAGCCCTGGCTCGGCACCTCGACAAGTGCAAACTCACCCAAGCGCCTCGTGATCATCGATCAGCTTGTGGTGCGCAAGCAGCACGAGCATATCCGTAAACGAGATCCCCTTGCCTTGATAACACATCATGTTCGCTTCGTGATAAATCCGCATATACACCGCACGTCGCTTCCGGATTGCCTCGAAATCGATGTTGTTGAGTAGTTTGTTCAACTTGCGCACAAGTATCCCGCCTGTCTTGTTGTCCTTTTTCGACTTGTCTTGGCATGCTGCTAGGATGGACGCTACGGAATACTGGGGTGGATAGATGCGGACTTCAAAGACGCCACTGAGTTTCTATGACGTAACGGTGAGCGGTTGAGGACAAGGCGATTTAGAAATGACGTACAGCGAGGAACGGAACGAGGTGCGGACGCTCCAACAGACCGGTGTTCGGATCCGCGAACTGGGCCCAGGCTTTTTTAAACGCACGTGTCTCGTGACGCGTGATCGACTTCAAGACACCACCGGTGGACTGGAAGACGTACGAGAAACTCTGCACGATCACACCAGTGAACATGTTGACGAAGATGTACTGGCAACAACAGAAAACGGTCAACCATGCGAGAGATGGGTGCGATCGTGCATGCCCTTACCATGCTGAGCAAGTTCCATGCAATGAACATCGAGAATGCCCAAGCAGTGCTACCACAGTCCGTCTGATAGACGCCCTGAGAGACCTGCGTGCAACGCGGGTATTCGACGGCACTGCACATGACAGTGAGCGTCAGTCGAGATTATGTTCAGACGGGCACCTTACTAGTCGTGCATGAACTGGTTCCATCCTTCCCTATCCGTGCATGAGCTCGAGGGCCGTTCGATCACTGAGCTAATTACTCACCCAGTGCTCATGAACACCAGCATGAGGAATGCCGATCCCATAGTCTGGTAATTTTGATACCGAGTCTCTCCCGAGTACCACTTGGTCATTCCGAACACCTCCATGTACATGATGGCGAAAAACAGAAAGAACGTCAACCACAAAGCGAGCAGATTCAGAATGACGGGAAAACTGGCACTGTAATAGAGTCCCGTCGCGAGGGGTAAACGCAAGACGAGAACAAAAAGGAGCAAACACCTACGTGCCGGTCTTGAAGAGCTGGTTGAGAGAGGCCACCCTCTGAACGAGCTTAAAAGCAATGCTGACCAAAAAGAGCTTCTGGAGGAGCTGGACGGCAAGGTCATGAGAATAGAATCGCGCAACGACGGTCGTGGCGAAACTCCCAGACGCCACGACGACGTCAAAGATGTTCCACCCGTTGGCGCTGAAAGAACTCCAGCCAAGCCCATACAGTCGAATGGTTGTGTCTACCACATAGATCAGGGTGATGATTAACGTTGCTATGTCTGAATGGCCATTGTTAGCGAAGCGTTAGAGTACGACGTTCATGAATTGCTCACTGTGCCAATCGTTCACGGTTTCCACCGAGAAGGTTTCGGTCCTACGGCGATGTCGTTAATGCGAGCCAGCAGATCGACAACAAAAGGAACGAACATCAAAACTACTATCTGAACCACGAAGAGAACGGTCATCATCCTCGTCCACCACCCATGCTTATGAATCGCACGTTCGTAGCACCAAGCTCGAATCGGAAAAGTGGGCTTCACTTTCGGTCTCTTTGATGGCTTGAGTCGCTTGATGAGCTTCTGCAGATCGATCCACTCCCGCTGTGCTCCAGTAACGAACGCCGACCCAGTTCGCGACGAGAAATTTCCGATGATGATACTACGATCGGCATTTAGTTCGGGCATGTACACAAACCGTTCAAAGACCCACTTACCTGACAAACAAGGTCAAGATCACGGCGCCCCCTAGCAAGTTATAAATCACGAAAAAGATCGCATTCACTTGAGAAACATTGGTCTGCGGTTGGAGCCCTGGGCCAGTAATGCTCATCGCAATAGACATGACGTCTATCCATCCCTCCAGCGACACGATCTCGAAGAGGATGAGCATTGACGCAGGAAAGTTGTCGAATGAGAATTTGGTGGACGGGGCTGGATTATCCCAAGCACGGGGCACGAGGAACCCAAAGTTGTTCCCATAAATGGTGTTGACATATTCGTCGGTGCAGTCCCCTATCCCCGTGACGCTCGTGTCGTTGCATTCGTTCATCAGCCCAGCAAAGATGGTCGTTCCCCAGACGCTGAAAGGGATGAGGTAGAGCACGGCAAGCATCGCGGCGTCGAGTATGCGCACGAATCCAGCCAGGATCAGGTCTTCAAAGGTCTTCCGCATCTTCCTAATCAGGGTCATGAATCTGAGAGCCTGTAGTGCCTTCAAAGCGCTGATGAAGCGACCGAGGCCACCGACGAAAACCAACGTGAAGGAGACGTTAACAACGACACCGACCATGATAACGAAATCGAGGATATTCCAAATACTCCGGACATAAGCGTTGGGGGCGAAGAGAAAGCCGTCAGCGATAACCTTGATCAGGAATTCGAGGATAAGGATGAGACCGAAGACAGATTTTGTGATGTTAAACCATGCACCCCGCATTGGTCCGTGTTGCATATAGTAGTCATGCCGGTAGTGGGGTGTTGCAATCGCTTCGGTAGCGACATTGCCCAAAACGGCCAAGAAGATGGCCAACTGGAAAAACGTGTGGGCCACATCCGAGGGCGGCGAGCCAAATATCCGCTCTCCACCACTTGGGTAAACAATTTTCTGGCAGAGATGGCGAAGGCGATTCGTTTGGGGGAAAATCCAAAAGGCCTTGTCATACGATGGGTGTCTCCGAATCAGTTTTATGGTTTGAATTCTATGGGAATCACTGGAATCATTGAATGGGTCTTTTTCCTTTTGCAAGCTGGCCAATATGTCGCTACATCAAGTACTGGTGAGCAAAGAAATGCCACCAGACTGATGAAGAATTCCTCACAAGTACCGGTCGGTTTCGTGCTCGAATGGGCCCTCTGGTCCTCTGGGTTCAGAACGTGCCCGATGCAATTCGAGAAGTGGGATATCATCTGTTTTCTCACTTCCAGTGAAGAGCTCGTGGAGTAGACCGAGTGAGGTCTGTCGGAGATGACGGGAGCTGTTGGTCGTGCTCGACGGAGCGCGTCTCTATGAGAAAGGTGTCAGTACCCAGGCAATTTCGAAAACCATGGAACCAACCTGGTCGAACCCGTAATCCATAGGAAGGGGACTATGTTGAACAAACGCTTCCGCCTCCCCCAGAACCAAGGTCGAGGATGGGCTCTCGGCTCTCACCGTTGTTGACTTCGTCTTCACCCACAGATAGGGATTTAGCAAACTTATCCAGCGACTGAAGGTGGATCGGGAGTGTTGTTCCGAGTAGTTGGTTGCCTGCATTCCTCGCTTGGCCTCCTCCGCCACGCTAAAGTTCTCGTTGATAACGGCGATGAACATTTGCATTACGATAACTAGTCGACCGCCGGCGTCAGTCAATCGCGGAACGTCTACGAACTCAACGGATACACCTACAATTCGCAAACAAGAGCCAACAGCACAGAAACGTGCACACTGTTATTGCTTGATTGAGGCTCAGTTCGGCATCTGTCGCGTTATACAACACCGTGGTCCAGTTCTCTGAAGAGCATATTTGGTACATGGCCAGAAAGGCGTTGAACAGTTGGCCAAAGTTCATAGTGACTGTCCCCGCCATGTCTCCTTGGATGAGTTGAATGGCAAACAGGGCAGCGAGGAAATTGATGAGCATCAGGAACAAGGTCATGTTCGCGAGACCATACATGTTCCCGAAGACGGTCAGCTAGCGTAGCACGGGTTTAGCCATATTGATGATAAAATATCGAGCGTAGGACATACCATCAAGGGCTTCATCCGTGGTACCACCAACAGCACACGGTAGAATCTTGCTAGCGGAAAGATGGTCAACCATGGATAGACGCTGGAGTCGTGGATGACGGGAATTTGGATGATGCTGGACCCAGCAGCGATGATCAAGTCCAGCCAGTTGTTACCGTGGAGGAAAAAGTTCCTCCACGCAGGCAACTCGACAGCGAGACGAAGGATGATTTCGATGTCGAAAACAAAGGTGATTATGCGCTCGGTGTTGTCGATGACTTCTTGGTGTGTCGGACTCATGTCAGCGGTCGCAGTAGCTTGTACCACGAGAGAAGCGAGGGCTAGAAACACCCAGAACAAGTGGGTGTACGACCACCAGACCCTGAGACGATTTTGACCGACACGGCGTCCAGTTACCGTAGACCAACCCTCCTCCGGTTCTTCCACGACGCGCCCGAGTCTAGAACTTGAATAAGAGCGAATCTACGTGATGCCTGATATCAGAGACGTACGGTGCTGCTCCAAAAGCACTTTTTTTGGTACCAGAACGGATTGCAGAGAACGAATGTGCGATTACGGCAACCAATAAGTTAAACAACCAAAAATTCAGCACCAGGATCCCTAAAACGAAGAAGACGGAAGCAAAGAGGTATTCGGACGCCATGATCTGATACATGACCTGTGACCACTGGTGAAAGTTTTCGATATGAGATATTGTCGGCGGTGGACGCATGAGACACTCACGGTATTCACTGAGGCAAGTACAACTATCTGGAGGGTTGCATAGTACACCGTGTCGAAACTTTCCACACCACTAAAAGGATTCCCTCCTTCCTACGTGATAGTAAGTATGGTGCATATAGAACAACAATGATGAAGGTACCTGGCAGACTTGTCCCAATGGACAAATGAACCCTTTCGTGTTGCTTGCAGGCGTCCCGTCGGCGAGTAAGTAGGGAGACGGGGCCAGAGTTGTTGCATTAATATGTCCTCCGCATACTTGTGTCAGCTGCGTGGTATTCTCCCCTAGTGTACCTAAAAGATTGCAGCTACGACGCAAGGACCCTTTGAACGACTGTACACCAATAATGCTAGTTCATCATGGACAATTGATCAATCACATCATACGTCGGAAGACTCACGAGAATAACACCATGGCAAAGATGATAAAGTATACAACTTTGGCCAACAAAGGACGGGCTATCTTGAGGGAACGCATGATCGTCTGAATCGGTGGCCATGAGAAAAGATACAAGCAAAACCAAGAATGCGTGTCACTCACGGCAGTACCACTCGTGATGCTCAACAATCTCGCTGTCCTCAAGACACTCAACGCCCTGTATATCCCGATGTGTTGGGCACCACGCTCGAGGCCCGCGGTCGCTAACGCAAACGATACCCAAAATCCGATTACCGCAAGGAAATCAACCCTACCCCAACCTTGCCGCAAATAAGGAATATTCCGCTCCAGTCTGCTCCGCGCCATTTGTAAATCTAGTCTGAATGGAAGGGAGATGATAACATCGGGATCGGCCTCTAGTACGTCAGATTTCATCGCACGAGATAAGAACGTGGGCGGTAATTCCGAGTCTTCGAGATTCCTTTCACCATGCAAAGCATAAGATGGAGGCATGCGCGAAGGCGCGGGAGGACGTGCATGCGAGGAGAGGTATATCGCGAATGGTTTTGACAGGTTGTCGTAAACTCTCCTCAACGTGTGTCCCCGTGCCAACGAATCAGATCGCGTCATGGGAGCGTTAAGATGACCGTGCGGAACTGAATTCGTAGACATGCTGCGAGCCAATTTGGAGAATGAGAGTGAACATAAGGCCGAGACTGGCACCTCTGGGTCTAGGAGCAACCCAGAAATACATATCCGACCCAAAGCTTCGATACTATCGCGAATTAGTGAGGACAGGTATCATTGATTATAGCACATACGTGTATATTACGAAGAGGACAAAGATCACAAAGTCCTCCCAAGCATGGAAGTATCCCGTGACGGTAATGGGAACCCGAGTGGACGGCAACAACGTGGTTCGCGAAGCTTGCACCACTAGTGCAACTGCATTGAGGAGGATCAAAACGAGTATCATTGGTTGGGTGGACCTGGTTACAATTTTAGTATATGAATGGAAGCTCAGCCTAAAGACCACATACGGGTGGATTAATATCTTGTACAGTTGCACACGGAGGGGATTCGTTGGTCCTAAAATGCCAAGAGCCCACCCTCGCAAGGGTATAGATGGTATTGTTCGATCAACATCCCTCTCTCTGACGCCCGGTCGGATCGTCTCTTCGTTGCCGTCTAACGTTGAACCAGAATCTGAAACATCGCCATCTTCCTGTAGTCGAGTATACGGTTTATGTCCCCGAACGTTTGCGACGCGTATCGAAGCCCTCCGGAAAGTATTTGTGATGGTGCGCTTGAGAGGCGAAGGAGCAGTATACCGTTTAGGCGGTGACGAGACGCCAGCAGAGCGTTCTGAGTCTACAGACAAGTCTCTTGACCAATGCACATCCGCTTTCGGCCCAACCCCGCCAGTGAGACGCGTCTCTTCATCGACTGCAGCCGTGTGGGCATACGTCGAAAGCAGGGTGGAAGAAGGCACATCCAGGTGGGAGGTGGAGGGCAAGGACGACTCCTTCCATCCAGGGCGGTCCATCGACGAAAGGAACGGATCCTTCCCGGGCACCGCCAGATTGGATGGCCCTGGCTCTGGGCTAGCTGCCAGAACGTTGAGACGCGGAGTGTCCGGCCCGCCATCGACATTGCTCCAGCTTAGGCGTCGACGAGTGTACGCTCGACCGTCGGCGTCTAGTGGTCGTAACGATGGTGATGGGTCTTGAACGACGTGGCCGAGTCCGGTGCCGGAGAGGTCTACCGCGGAAGAAGAGCTGTTGGACGAATGTCCGATCATACTGTACGGTCCAGGGCGACCGCCCGCATGGGCATCCATGGAAACTTCAGTGTTGCAGGCAAGTCCAAAGTTAGGTAGCGACGACTTACTGCCGACGACGTTCCTGACAGTGCAACTCCAGGAATAGTCATAGTACACGTAGTCACACGGTAGTCATGATGAACTTGAATCAGGTGGTCGAAACCAAAGACCAGACAGACCTGTATTCTGGACAACCTATACAAAGCATCACTCGTACTACGACCTCGGAGGTATACTACGTATAGTACTGGTATTCTCATACGCCAACAGTCGAGAGAGATCAATTATATCCAACTTGAAGCAAGAAGAGAAGAGAATCCCATGTTATCAATGGATCACACGTTGAGTGTCTAAATTTTAAAACAGTCTACTAATATAGACTGATTCCGTGTCCGACTATCGCGACCAGCCTGAGGGACACGCACCTAGCCATGAAGTGGGACTCTGTCGCCGCAAGTCGTGCGTCCCCCGACGCTTGGACCCGCACTATCGATGGATGGTCTTTTGTTCGTTCCGTTGTCGTGGTCGCGTGCCTGATCTATTGTGATGCTGGGACGTGTAAAAGTAAAAAGTGCGTCATGCAGGCTTCAAGTGGGAGAGATGAGAACATTCCAGGCTGATCTCCAGGGCGGATAAGTATGTTGTCTCTGCGGGTGGACTGAATAACCAGTTGTTTCGGCCTGGTTACCAGGAGCAACAAGCGGTTGCAAAACCGAGGATACATGACGGTTTGGCCGCCAGCGCAGCCAGAAGGGGTATGGGTTATGAGAGAGTTGACTGTGTTCGGTCTGGTGTTTAGTACTTAGTCAGCGTCGTGCCAGCGCGTGTGTGAACGTTTGAACCATGACATGTGACACGGCAACGCCCAGATCGTGTCACATGTTGTACTCGCCGGATACTAGATGGTGCACCGGCGTCGTACCTGCGACGTGGATGACATCGGCAGCTGAAGCGAACATGCATATATCGATACGCAACATCTGCGCAGGGCAACCTAGGTGCCAGTGAGCAAGGGAAGCTCGAGGCATCGACCGCAGAAAATTTGCTCAGCAATACAGCACGCGCGCTCAGGCCCTGGGTCTGGACTCGTCTGTTTGTTACTGGCGCTGGCAACCCACATGGGAATTCATTTGCACTACAAACCGATCCATCGGTGCCCCATGCATTGCGTTGATCGCGTCTTCATTTACACCCCACGGAGGCACGTTTGCCGTTCAGGCCCTCAGTGAGAAGCGCTGCGCGAGTACAATAAGCAGTACCGCGCAGCCCGCATCCACCGGTCCGTACATATGATCGGAACGACTGTCATATTCTGATCCCGCAGAGCCTACTTATGGGGTCTGGCATGGAGGACCTGCGGTTAGCTGCGTCAGCTAACCGAACTCGCGGAGATAAGCGCAAGCAGTAAGCTGTTTGGCCGCATGTCCCTTGTTGGGATGCCATACATAGGATGTCATCGCATGTCATTGTCGGCATCCTCATTGCTGTTACCAAAAGACGCCGGCGCAAACCTAATAAATGATGAGTCACGTCGTCTGTTACGGCGGCAGCTCCGGAAACGAATGTCAGTGGCAGCGCTCCAGAACATGCGCCGCTGGACAAGATTGGAAGTCTGGTGCCGAGTCTTTTGCCACTTTTCGGTTCGCATCAAGCGACCAACTGAATGGAGATATAGATGGATACCGCATCGTGTTTGCCCAGGAGAGCCATTCTTGGCGGTGGTTTGGCGTGACCAGATGTGCATGCACATTGTCGTGCCACATCCGGGTTGTCGGTGGGCTTCCGGTGTGGTCTGGACGTAGACCGAAGTTAGGAGGCAAGATAACGGATTTGGGGTGGGCCACCGAACAAGAGCAAACGAAACGAGATTTTGGTTCCAGCATAGAGTACCAAAGCTGCAGACTACATGCGAGAAAATGCTTCGTGTAAGCGCGTTTCCATGCGGCATCCAGATGATTTCAACGCGTTCTCGTTAGAATAATAAAACAGTAATGGAAGCTCGTACTTTGCGCCGCCACACTTGTCGTCCGGAAAAATGAATCTATTATCACCGCCTCCCGCACAAGGCGGTTCCATCATGCGCCGTGCGTACATCCAAGAGTGTCCAAAAAGGTGCGTCATCCATACCGGTCGCTTAGAGTCCTAGACTAGATAAAACAGGGAAACAAGGCACCAAGCCAACGTCCATTTCATCAGCACAACCGTCGCACGCCGCCATTTGAAATGAAACCGAAAAAACGATTTACCTTCCAGGTAGTCCGCAGCCAAGAGTCTAGAACGACGACCGTGGAAGCGAAATCGGGGTGCAGAAATTGGGGTTGGAAAAAAAAATTGAAGAGCGAAAAAGGGAGGATCAACGTTGACGCGTTTCGGCAATGTTGGTGGCGAGAAGACGTACAGTTCGAGCGCGATTTCGGGCGGGATGCGTTCCGTGAATTCATTGATTGGGATGTCTTCTTTGAAGCCTGGGCCCTCGTAATGCGCTTTGAAGGACATGTACTCGCATACTTTTTCGAGGACGGCGGCGCTAGCGAGGTGGAAGCGAACGACGACATCAAGCCGAGGAGGAAACGCTGTAAGCGAATTCTGGAACAAGCAATGTAGGACGATAACTCACCGTTCGCTGATTGGACAAGTGTTTGCCAATGCTTCTTTGAAGTTGCCTGTGTGATGGGACCGCCGCGGCAATGAGGCAGAATGGAACGCAAGGGTCGACGAGACGCGTGTCAGAAGATGGGGTGATTGGTACGCAAGAGAATCATTTAACTGTCGAAATTAAGCATGTTCTTGAGTGTTCCACTCATCAAGGCGACACTGCGTTTGACGAGAAACGCGTATCCGTCTGAGCTGACGAGCTTGACCCAGCCATCGTCCCCCTGCAGACCGTCAGAGCGAGCAGTCGAGGACCGTCCTGGACGTACGTTTGCGTCGTTGGCCATGGCAGTTAGCACGCGTGGGAACATTGGTCGTAAATAATTGTCGGGATTCGGGAGTTGTCCGACGAGTCGCGTCGCTTGACCATCGCTGTCCATCTACCGCACACGACACTCGTTCCCGTCCTCGACATGGCTCTGCCAAAGGTGTGGATCACGTCCGGTGCAGAATGATGACGAGCTGACGCCCGCGATCTAGCGAATCATCAAGGTAATTATCGTCGGCGTGCCCACGTCGTGTCACCCGCACTGCTCACTCACCTCGTGCCATCCATCCGCCGTGCGTGGATCCGCATGGCTAGGAAACCGAGCGCCTTGTTGCCGACCCCGCTCCAGGGATCACGGCTGCACCGCACGAAGACAACCTGCGTTACTTTGACGTGACGATCCAAGGCCCCGACGGGAGTCCCTTTCAGCGTGAGCCACGGCCACCTGATGAGCGCTGATGCACACTCTGATCTGGTGCAGAGGGCGTGTTCCATCTAGAGTTGTTCCTTCCCGAGGAGTATCCCATGAGCCCCCCCAAAGTGCGGTTCCTGACCAAGATATACCATCCCAATATCGGTGAGCTGGCTCGGAACACGAGGCGCACGTTGCCAGGAGGGGCGTGGCGTCGTTATTTTCCGCATGCTTACATGATGCCCGACGGCTGCTGCAGATAAACTGGGACGCATCTGTCTGGACATTCTGAAAGGTGGGTGCACTGTGTGTTGCATCGCGGATACCACGGATCGTGACGCGCGCTGGTTCAGATAAATGGTCGCCGGCATTACAAATTCGGACGGTGCTGCTGTCGATACAGGCGCTGTTGAGCGCACCGAACCCGGACGACCCGCTTGCGACGGACGTGGCGAAGCATTACAAGGAGAACGAGAAGGATGCGCAGCGGGTGAGCCGGGAGTGGACGGAGAAATATGCGTCCAGATGAAATGGACTGTAGTGTGTACGTAGTGACTTGGTCTGAACACGCGCCTTGAAGACTTTCGTAACCGAGTCTAGAACGCGGTCTGGGCCTGTGAATTGGGCTGATCGACATATTTACGACCCTGGCCTTGCGATGGTGCCAGCTCTGCCCTCTGCCTGCACGCCGTTTAATCTTCTTCTTGTGTCCATAACATCCCACCCCACAGGCTCGCCAGCACGTCCTCTCCAGCCTCGAGCCCCGCTCCGTCATGTCGTTAATCGCAGACATATTCCCCCTCGTCATCACACACCTCCTCCCCACCGGAAGAGATTCCGTCTCGCCTTCCCTTCTCAGCCTCGCCAGCACCTCTCGCCACGTCCGACAGGCATGCCTCCCCTTCCTCTTCGCAGAGGTCCGATGGCCACAGAAATCAAAGGCAGACAGGGAGCACGGCCTCCTCTTCTACCCAGAGTCGCTCTGGCAGTACATCAGGTCCGTGATCGTCGTTCCTGGTTTTGTCCCATTTATTTTCTCACCCCACCATCCCAAAGACACTTTCGCCTCGACTGGCACGACGAGTGGACAGAACCGGGTCGTATTCGCCACGGCTACCTGGATCGCGAAGCGATTTACTGTTCATACCACATGGACCTCGCCATCCACGCCATCACACGTATGCCAAAACTCACCAAAGTGACATTGAGCACCCCTTTTCTCCCACCTCAGGCACTCTACGAGGCCCTTGGCCAGTGTCGCTCCCTCTCCTCCTTTACGCTCGTCGACACGCCCATCGATCAGAGCCTCATGCAGTTCTACCCTGTGCCACTCCGCCGGGTCAATCTTACTCCCGTTGGACAGACCCTGCGAATCGGTGACGGCCCAACTGATCCAAAATTCGCAGACATCACCTACTTTATGCGGGATTGGAGGAGAAAATACAGAGCCCAGGCAAACCTCCGCGGTTACAGGGAAATACGATCCTCTGGAGTCTTCTTGCGCCAACACGCCCCTTCCCTTACCCATTTGGAGCTTTCAGGTGATTTGACGGCTTACACCGGTCTCGCTACGATCGACTGGCCCGTTCTGACGACGTTCGTCCTCCACGGCCGAATCCCGAACCCGAACATCACTATCACGTTTCACACGGGCGCAACTCCCCAACTGACCCCCAGTCTCTTTGACGTGTTACACAAGATGCCCGCACTGCGTGATTTTCGACTTCTCTTCGCTCAAACGAAATCCCAAGAGTTTCGCTTTCTCGATCCATACATCCTCGCCAATCCCTACAATGTGGCCAAGCTCGCTTCCTTGGACAGCTTCGCTATTTCGAACGCCTGCGTTCTTCACGGTGTCTTCAACCACATGACGAACCTCAGGCGGCTCGCTATCATGGCCCTCGTGGATCTTCCCCGCTGGCCAATTGCACTCTCACAGCCACAAGTCGAAAGCGTGCTGGCGGATATCGGCGCAAGCAACTGCCCCCTGAAACACCTCCGTATCATTATCGAAGACAAACTCATGCCGTCCATATGTCGTTTGATCGCTACTCACTGCCCCCAACTCGAAATCCTCGAGATTGAACGGTGTGGTTACCACGATGGCAAGTCGCTGACTTCCTGTGTACGTCCACTCTTCCTCCCCTCCCGTCATTCTTGCCACCCGTTTACTCCCGGTTTTGCCACCGTGGCTTATTTTGATGGCGGCGATCATTGGAACAGGATGCTGACCCTAGAAACGTTGTTTTCATCTTGCGTCGAATACAGCAGGAATATCTCGAAGCCCTCTCCCCCCTCACTTACTTGCGCGACCTTCGGCTTTGCGTGCAATTCCCCGAGTATGACGAAATAGACGACATGGAATCTTGGCGTGTCGTAAGACAAGAGTACGCCGCCTTTTTTGCATGTGGTCTCAAGTCGCTTCGAAAAGTGGGGTTCGAGTATCGCAAGCGGACGGGCACGCACCGCTATCAAGACGCGTGGCTCGATTACGCGATCTGTGGACGTGAAGACGGGGAGTTGAGACTTTGTCCGCTTCCTGCGGTGTGGTACCCATTCCCGGAGGTCTGGGAATCGGAGGAGGTTCGGTTTTGAAGATAAAAAGGGGCCATTACGCCATTTCCTCTTTTTGCGGCAGGAGATCCTGTCCGTGCATGGCTTTCGCTCTTTTGTGTATGGATTCCTCGCAGGTCTAGGTCCCATGGTTAATCATGCAACGCGATCGTTTGTTAGATTGGGTTCATTCCCGCCTCCACATGTTTCTCCATTTTCGCCCTTCCATCATCACCATCATCATGCATGTGTTGCAGACGACGTCGTTACGCTCGTCCACTCATTCTTATTTGCATCTCACTCATTCTTCCCTCCGTCTCATCGCATCCCCAATAACGTTCATTGGCACCTAAAAAACGACACATATATTTCCTTTGCTCATAGCATCGACGGTGTAGATTCGTTTTTTTTTAAATCATTCTTCTTTACCACCTCCTTCACGATGCTGCTGTTTTTTCTTACGTAGGGTTTCGCTGGCACCCATTTTGTGAGTGATAGGGTACGTATTATACGTGGTCGTCGGTCCTTCCCTTGCATATGGTATACGTCCATGTATGTGTGACGGTCTCTGTTGTAGGTCTTTCCCTGATCGGGGTAATACGAGGTTTTTTTGGGGCATATCTTTGACATATCTTGTTGGTTTTGTTCAGATCTGGCTGGCACGGGTCGATGTTATCTCGCACGTGTATCGGGGGGAGGGTGTCCTCCAAGACGCTATGTTGGATGATCAACGTTGACCCATCAAACACCGGCGCTGTTACGATCAAAAGGGGTTTGGGGGTGGAAGGGGAAGTTGGGGGCTGCGCGGAACTCGGCGGAGGACGAAAACCATTTGTCAGGTCAGTGCTGGGGGGGG
>JBBPOB010000615.1:0-14687 GCA_038091275.1 Tylopilus subfusipes | reverse complement strand
GTGACTTGCTCTGCTGAACATAATCACCTCTACTAAGACATCTCAGTGGCTGATCTCGATCTTTGGGTATATTCTTCCTACTGTTGAGAAAGGAGATGGCGACTAAAAGCGTTACAGATGTGTCTTGGAAGGGGGTCTATTCGGGTTGACGATCTTCACACTCCGGCGACATTTTCCGACTAGGTTCTCTCGCATCTCACGTCTCGTTCGTAGCCTCTACAAACATGCTTTCATATTCTTATTGGTGGGTAGATATCCATGTCGTTCCGCCTTGCATCCTCACAGCAATCCACTTTTAGGCGAACATGATTGACAACGTTTTGAACATCGTCGTATGGTGAGCAAACATGCTTGTTTGGAGTGGGTTACACCTGATGATAGATGAAAAAACAGGACCGTCTTTGTCGATGTAAGTAATGAAAGTCGACATTGAGTGTCCGTAACGTCTGACGTTCTGCAGTCTCCACTCTTCGATGTTGCAAACTCGTCAGTCATTTGGATTCGTACGCTTTCCTGCCGAATACGATGAGAACGTGTTTTTTTATCCACAGGATAACCATCGCTCTAGTCAACATCACGGGTCAACGGCTTGCCATCGACCTGAGACGTCTACGTATTCAAAGGGACTTCAGTCAGTCGGAAGTCAGCAGGGAGGTGGAGATTCAATTAGCAGCCTTTAATCGCGGTCCTATCGCGCCCAGGACGCTGAGCACTGTGGAGTTCCCATAGTATTGTGGATTGAATCCGCAGTATCGTGTGTTCCTGTCAATGTGCCTCACTTTGACTTAGACCACAGGATAATCGATTATTTTACTGATTCAGCACGGACGAGATCTAGTAGAACTGTGATATAGTACCAAGTGTGTATTTAGAGACGTACAACTCGGCGAGCTCGGTGATTGTCATTTACAAACGCTCCCAAGGCTTGCCTGTCGCTGGCATTCCGACGCCCTTCGTGACCTCCTTTGCTCGCTGTCAACCTAGTTAGCCAAATAAATTCATTCATTCACAAATTCTCGAACCAGTCCCTCATCATCAGGTATGATCCCCTCTTTTTTTTTCTACATATTCCTAAACCTGCGGTGGAATGTCAGAAAGTTGCTGCCACACCATAAAGACGCTACTTGGTGGAGCCGTCCAGAATTTAACCAGTTTATGGGCATTGTGGATGCCATAGGCTGTGGGTGTGCATCACTCATGCCCACAACACTAGTGAGGTTACTTGGTTCGTGTGCTGACTAGCTGGTTCACGCAAAATTCAAGGAAAGTGTTGAAATCACGTTGATCAGTCTAGATCATTCTACTTCAGACTTCTTATCTAAAGGTCTAGAACATCACATGATGGTGACATGATTGCGATTACTCATAGCCGATAGGATTGCATACATCAGTAAGCCAATTCTCTTGGCATGATGTCATAGGATTATAAATCCTTCCACGATGTTTCATCGTGTTCCACTGCCGTTACTATACATAGGTAAAACCTATATTAGGTACATGGTCCATGCACCATTCCTGTAGTATATAAACTGGTGGTTTCCCCCAGTATAATAAAAGTGGCTCTTGACCTCCTACAAGTCAGATCCACTACCAACTCTACATCCTACTATCTCCCTCTTGGTCAAACACTCAGTAAGTATTCCCACTGACTGTGCTGGTGCTAGCGATTAGTTTCATTAGAAAGGAAATAGTGGGCAGCCTATTAGTGGGTTAGACAAACTAGGGCTATTTACTGACGAGCTGTAATAGCAGTTACTGTGTGAGGTAAGCTCAATAGTCATATAACCTTATGTATCCTGTTCAATGCAAGGGTTTGCAACAACTTTGATATACAAGGCAAACTTTGGGCTGTTATTGCTTACCAGCTCTGAAGCCCAGAACTACTAGTACCTTTACCATGGATTTAGATTTGCTTCAAGTACTGCACAGCATCCACCCAGATGCAAGTACTGATCTCCTTTGTGTGTTGGATAGTATTAATGGACTGCCAGAGTCACTCATTGAAGTCCACTGTTAGCTCAAAAATAATCTTCCAGGTAACTTTGTTGTGTAGTCAAACTACCCTCACATGCTCACTCTATGTTTTAGCCCCTCCTTTCTTCTTAGCATCTTCCCCTGGCATTCCTGTCCCAGGAATTGTCTCCCCTACCATCAGCTAACACCTCTGCAAGCATTTCACCCACCTTGCTAATCATGTTTCTGGTGAGGCATGAAATTTTCAACACCTGCATTCCATGTTTAATTGCACTGGTTCTTGTCAGCCTACCTGGCTGGCCTTTCCACTGCAGGAAGCTTCTTGCCCCTGCAACCTGCTGAATCAGATATGTCAGTGAGTGCTTCCACCTTCAGGCTAACTTTACGTTGCTCCACTGATATTGACAATTATGTTTCTGGTGACATGCAGAACACTCAACACCTACATTTATCACTTAATCCTTGTCAGTCCTTGTCACCTACTCTGTCTGGCCTGTTTGCTTCTTGCCCCCATCACTTGCTAATACCCTAGTGAGCACCTCTTCTTGCAGCTTCCACTTTTTCCATGGGTATTGATGGTCTCGTTTCTGGTGGTACTCAGAGCATTCAATGTCTACGTTTGGCACTTGGCTGAGTCTGTTCTTGTCAGCCACTTTAGCCAGCCCTTCTGCTCCAGGAAATTTCTCACTGCCACCACCAAGTGCATGTTGGAGTTAGCAAATGGTGTGCAGCAGTACAGCCACCAGATTACATAAGCATGACATGTATTTGAACTTTAGTTTGTAGTTAGACACCTCAGCTGGTTTCCCAACCACTGAGTACTTATTATTCAATAGTATTTGTGCCATTACCAAGAGAAATGAGGTCACTACTATACAATAGCAATCATACCAGTAGATAATGTCCATAAAGTACCACTTGTGAATGTCAATTGTGTCTTCCCCTAGTTGATTGAATGATCCACAGACCCAGCACCACATGAGTCACTGGCTGTCCATGACAATGGTGAAATTTGCAGTGTTGCCCATGGCTTTCAATCTTCAAGGTCCTTTCACACCATGGGCATGACTGCAACAAATTTGAAATTCATGTTATTAATCTACAACACTGCAAGAGAGCCACCAGAATGCATGAGATTTCCCACATGTATGAAAATTTGCTGAATGATCAATCACAATCTACATCAGGTAGGTTCCACACACCCAAAGTAATGGTGGCTTCAGGGATGTGCATTCATATCAGGAACGCAGGCAAATGCCTTGTTATCTTTCAAGTCTATAGGCTTGGTGTGCAGGAATGCCTGACAGAGCAATCACAGTCAAGCTGGCACCAGTGTGCAATTGTAGACAAGAACTCTAGGACCTTGTGAAATGGAACTCAAATTTATAGCCATGGCCCATCGGAGAGGTGAGTGCAAGCTATCGGAATGGGGATATTCTGACTAGCACAGGGACAAAAAGGGATAGTATCTCATATGAGAGACTTATGAGATGTCTTCTGAGATAGTGGTTGATAGTCAAGTGTGAAGCATAACAAGATGTGAATCTTGTGTAGTGGAAGGCTTGTAATGGAGTGAGGAATGGAAGTGTATTCCATTAAGTTAAAAGGTAGAGCAGTAAGGCTCTTCTTATATACAGACAGGATTTGTTTGTACCTGTGTACTGTATAGTACCTATAAAAGGTAAATAAAAGGTGGAATGATAGTTCCCTGAATAGTGTCCAATGGGATTACTATCTCTTATCCTGAGATAAGGAGTCTTATCTGGGAGTAATATGAAATAGTGATAAGTGATAAGAGATAAACAGATAAGCAGATAAAGAGATAAGAAATGATATCATCATGATGTCATGATCTAGACTTGACTAGAATCAGACTCATGTAATCCACTCTAGATGCATGGTCTCTTTAGAAGAAGTCTGAAGGTTTGAATACCATGATCTTCTCAATGTTACGATTTCTCTTCCTTTTCCTTGTACTATGTCTCACTCTCTCAACTTTCTGTGACGTGTATTACTAATCCTGATCCTCTTTCGGATACAGGATCTCACCTTCTCATTGGAGGTTCATACAAGTGGTACGACTTCCCATTCACCTTTTCTCATTGGCTCTTTGAATCGTACGATGTCACCGTGATTTCTGATTGGCCTGCATATATGGCACGACTTCTTGATTTCCTCTCTCGTCTTGGTCCGTGCACAGAACCTGCCGCTATTTAAACGCTACGACCACTACCCTTGTTCCCTACGCTAGTTCTCTTCGACCTACTAGCCTCTACTCTGTACCTGGTCTAGCTCAATCTATAACCACTCTCGTGATTCGACCTTGTCGTGTCCTAAGCAACTATGGTTGACTTAGTCTAAAGACTTCCTTGGTCGACTTACGAACGTAAGCGACATTCTAACTGAAGCGCTGTCTTCAGGGTTCATTCGTCTCGTCGACTCTTTATTGAGCAACGCCCAAACCATCGCTCTCATTGCGATTCATGGAAACCAGGACCGTCTCCTCAACGCCTTCCTCGTAATAAACTTAGTCTCTCTCAACGGAGACTTGAACACTGAAACCACCCTACTTGGGGAAGCCTACATTGTCCTCATCTTTAGAGGTAGTATACGTCCAACGACGTAACAATAGAACTAGCGTACCTACGGAGCAACCACCGCGTGCGTCTCCACCATTTCTCTACCCCCAAGCAACGCCGGCTCTCGTTGGAGCCTCAGCTCTCGACCTCCACCACCGGCTGTTATACCGGAAGAATCCTCCATCTCATCGCAATCACTATCCGAAGAAGAACCTGATACCCAGGAACCCGACATCCCTGTTACCACTACTGAGGAACAAACCGAAGTAGCAGACCTTGCCCTTGATCTATCCCAAACCGTTACATTACCCTCTGCCCCGTCATCCCCAACCCCTACCGCGCTCCTCCCTCTTCATCCTTCTGTCCCGGGACCGCCTTCAACCTCCTCTCGAAGATACGTGTCCAATTTATTCCCGAACCCTCCTTCTCCTCCTATCCCTCCCCCAACTTCTTTCATGGCTACTCCAGCCAAACCCACCGAGCTTCGTCTGGGAGCCCCTGAACCCTTTGACGGAAGCTACACTAAAGCCATCCCCTGGCTGAACTCCGTATGATTCTACTTGGCCGTAAATGTCCAAGTATACGATAACGATGGGAAACAAGTCGCCTTCGCACTCTCCCATATGACTAAAGGACCCGCCCTCACTTGGGCCTCTACCTTCCGAGCAAAAGCCATCTCAGGCACAACCATCTCCATCGGGACATGGGATGAATTCGAGAAAGCTTTTAAGAAAACATTTAAGCACCACGATGTCCAAGGAAATGCCATCGCATGGTTAGCTACCACATGAATGAACCCCACGGGAAAGCGAGGAGTATATTCCCCTTCCCTAACCGACTACATCGCGCAGTTCCAAAATAACGTAGCCCTCTCCGAAGTAGAGGATGACGTAGTCCTAATCAGATACTTCGCTGCGGGAATTCCCCCAGTCCTCATGTGACGAGTATACACGATGGAGAAAACTCCCGAGAAAATTGACGAGTGGTACGAGAAAGTAACCCACTTCCAGACCCAATTCGAACGAAGTGACGAAATCGCCTTCCAACGCCCTAAACCGACCTTCGCTTCATATAAACCCGGACCCCGATCCACCCCTACCCGAGACCCCAACGCAATGGACGTAGACACCATTAAAGTGACTCGTCTCACTCCTGAAGAAAAAGCCCGATGCATCAAAGAGAACCTATGCTTCAGGTGTAGACAAGCAGGGCACGGTAGCCGAAATTGCCCGCACTTTAGGAATAATAAGATGAAGGCCCTACCTCCGATCCCTCGGGTAAGAAAGGTCAAAGAAACTGCAGCTAAGGTGGAAGAAGTGAAAGACGAGGAAGAAGAAGAAACCGTACGAAGAGTCTGGTTCACATTTCACGAGGATTTTTGAACAAAGGTACCTGTTCGACGCAGGTACCTAAGGAATCGAGTACCCGTCTTGTAAAAGTATCCGCTGCAAAATCTATGAAGCTACCCATACAGATACTTATACCGGACAGGAACCTCAAAGCCGTTAACACCCGAGCCCTTATTGATAGCGGGGCAGATATCTCCTGTATAGACTGGGAGTTTGTAAAGAAGCATTGTCTCCCGACCACTCGCCTACAAACACCCCTCATCGTTCGGAATGTTGATCAAACCCGAAACAAAGAAGGGGACATTAAATTCACCACTACCCTATTTCTCGACATCGGAGGGATCGCCCTCAAACACACGTTCTTTGTCATGAACTGTGGACAAGAGAATGTTATACTTGGGATGCCTTGGCTTAAAGAGGTAAACCCATCTATCAACTGGGTAAACCAAACCCTTGTCGTTGCCGAAAACCAAGATCAGTTCAAAGAGCTGTTCACCCTCCATGAACACGATTACCACCGAAACAACGAACGACTACGACCCCCACCAAACCAAGTCTATGTACAACACACCAACGCCCTCTATGACTACCTAGGCTATGATACCCCCGACGACTTCATCGTCAAAGCTGTTACCTCCCAAACTATTGGACGAATCGTCAAGTACGGATCCCGCTTCCTACCCGCAGGTACCGTAGCCAAACTTACCACGGCAACGGAGTTGGCTGCACTAGCCTATAAGAATACCCCGAAAGTGGAGATACCAGAAAAGTTCAAGGAGTTCGCCAAAGTATTCACAGAACCCACCACTGGGACTCTCCCACCTTCCCGCCCCTATGACCACGAGATCAACACCAAGGAAACCTTCGTCCCCAAAGTAGGAAAGGTGTACCCCTTGAACCCCGCAGAACGAGAAGCCACCGACAAATTCGTCGATGAACAACTCGCCGCAGGAAAGATAAGACCCTCTAACTCCCCACAAGCCGCCCCCTTCTTCTTCGTCAACAAAAAGGACGAAAAACTTCGATCATGTCAAGACTATCGTTATCTTAATCAACTTACCGTCCGAGATGCCTACCCCCTCCCCCTCATCTCCGACCTTGTTGACAAATTAAAGGGGCAGCGCATCTTCACAAAGTTCGATGTACGATGGGGTTACAACAATGTCCGAATTAAAGATGGACACCAATGGAAAGGAGCGTTCATTACCCATAGAGGCCTCTTCGAACCGATGGTTATGTTCTTTGGGATGATGAATTCCCCCGCCACGTTTCAAAGATTTATGAACGACTCGTTTAGAGATATGATCGCTAAAGGATGGCTCGTGATTTACATGGACGACCTCCTTATCGCGTCCAAGGATCAGAAAACCCATGACGAACGGACTAAGCGGGTTCTCCAAAGGATGGAGGAACTAGACCTCCACCTTCGGCTAGAAAAATGCACGTTCGATGCCGAAGAAGTGGAGTACTTAGGCATGATAATCAAAGAAGGAACGGTGGCGATGGACCCTGTCAAACTCGACGGCATTGTGGAATGGCCTACACCCAGAACAGTGAAGGAAGTACGCTCCTTCTTAGGATTCGCAAACTATTACCGCCACTTCATCGCGGACTATTCCAACATCGTACGACCCCTCCTTGACCTCACCAAGAAAAATACCGCATTCCTATGGTCTACAAAATGCCAAATCGCCTTTGACGACTTAAAAGCAGCATTCATGTCCAAGCCAGTACTCGCCATGCCTGACGAGACAAAACCATTCGCAATCGCGACTGACGCCTCCCTAGTTGCCTCGGGAGCAATTCTCCTTCAAGCCGATGCCAACAGCGAATGGCACCCCTGTGCCTATCTTTCCCAAGCCTTCGGAGATGCGGAGAGGAATTACAACATCTACGACAGGGAACTCCTTGCTATTATTCGCGCCCTTAAAACATGGCGCCACTATCTCCAAGGGTCAGCTACACCCGTAACGGTTTTCACCATTCACAAAAATCTCACGTATTTCTGCTCCGCACATACACTCAATCGCCGACAAGCTTGCTGGCTCCTTGATCTGAGTGACTTTGATCTAAAAATGACTCACGTCGCCGGAAAACTCCTTGTCGGGCCTGATGCCCTATCTCGCCGACCGGACTTCTTCCCGAAAGAAGGGAGCCCAGACAACGCGGAAATAACGCTGCTTCCCCCTTCCCTGTTTGTCCAGCTTATCGACACCTCGTTGGCAAATGAAATTTCTACTGCATCAACGAACAACCCCTTAGTGCTCCAGACACTCCAATCCATTGATAGCAACACTCTGCTCGCATTCCACTCCTGACTCTCCGATTGGCAAACACGGGACGGAATTCTCACATACCAAGGACGCGTCTACATCCCCCCCACAGGGACCCTATGCCGTGACATCCTCCAACGATGTCATGACCATACCACCGCCGGACACCCCGGATACCTTAAGACCCGACAACTCGTCGCCGCTGATTTCTGGTGGCCGGGACTGGCCCAATTTGTACAAAAATATGTCGAAGGCTGTGCTACATGCCAGCAGAACAAAGTAAATACCCACCCGACAGTTCCCCCCTTAACCCCGATCAAATCCCATGCCACCCGTCCATTTCAACAAATCTCCTGTGACCTTATCACTGACCTTCCCCCATCCAATGGCTTTGATTCCCTTTTGGTCGTGGTCGACCATGGGCTTACAAAGGGGGTAATTCTATGCCCCACGAAGAAAACCGTTACCGCGGAAGGAATAGCCACCCTTTTCTACCACAAAGTATACCGACGTTTCGGCCTCTATGACAAAATTATCTCAGACAGAGGACCACAATTCGCATCTGCGTTCGCCAAAGAACTCGGAAAAGCTCTCAGATACACCCTCACGTTGTCAACCGCTTATCACCCGCAAACCAACGGAGAAACAGAAAGGGTAAACCAGGAGATCGAAACATACCTTCGCATTTTCTGTAAAGAAGACCCCGGATCTTGGGCTGACCATATCTCCCAAGTGGAGTTTACTCATAATCACCGCCCTCATTCCGTTACAGGGCAATCACCATTCTATCTCATGATGGGATACGAACCCCATTCACTTCCTGATGTCGTCCCGAACTCCCCTCTCCCTGCCGTGGAAACTAGGCTCCGAATGTTGAAACAGCAAAGGGACGAAGCCTTGGCAGCACACGATCTCGCAAGACAAGCCATGTCTAGTAGGGTATGAAGAAAATTCAAACCCTTTGAGAAAGGAGATAAAGTGTGGCTAGAAGCCTGCAACCTTCACCGAGACCTTATCACACTGAAGTTCGCTTCGAAACGAGAAGGACCATTCGAAGTCGTGGAAGTCCTATCTCCCTTATCTTATAGGCTCCGACTCCCTAAAACATGGAAAATTCACCCCGTGTTCCATGCTTCCCTCTTATCACCTTATTGCGAGAATGCCGTCCACGGACGGAACTTCCCAACGCCACCCCCGGACCTTGTAGAAGGCGAAGAGGAGTATGAAATAGAACGAATCCTGCGCCACAAGAAGTCTTTGACAGGGTTCTCATACCTGGTTCGCTGGAAGGGATACACCACGGAGGAAGACTCATGGGAACCTGAAAGGAATCTCAAACATGCGAAAACAATTCTCAACGCATATAAGAAACTTCATCTGTACCCCCAGAGAACGCAGACTCCGTCTACCTCCCGCCGTCGTCTCTATTACATTCAAACTCGCTAAACAATGTCTCCTTGCTCTGACGTCCCTGAACCTTCCCCCTCCGTCACCATCTCTTCTCCATCGTCGCTTACACAAACCATGCGCCTTGGGTCGCCAGAGCCCGACACCATGTCCGACGTCGCAGAATCCGGATGGCCGTCCAATTATGACGCCACCCAACCCTGGTTACAGGTCTACCCCGAACAAAGTCCTACGCCCTTCCTGGTACCAGAATTGGTTACCCCGATACCCTCCGTCGACCTACCCGTCCATGCCCACCGCCTCAGAAGTTCTTTCCCTGAACCAGCGGAGATGGATAGGTTCACAGATCTAATGCGTGACTCTCATCTCGCCGTGCCCATTGGGGCCCACCTCGACATGGACTCCCCCTTGTACGCCCTCTACCGAGCTTATTTGCAGATAGCGCGTCTCGCCTTCCTCCCGGCGACCTTAGCAGTAGAAGCGCCCCAATCCTGGACAATCCGCACTATTGGAATGGTGCACGAAGAGGCGCTCCTGAACCTATCCCTTGCCTTACACCAACTAGGAATGTTTGAGTTCCTCGAAGACCTTGACCGCTATCTAAGGCAGCTCGCTGAAGCGGCAAACGCACCTATCCCCAGTATCAGGGTACCCGCCCCGCGTCCCCCCTCATCTATCTCTGCCTCTAGTTCCCCCTTAGACAGCGAGACTATCCGCGTGTTAGAACTAATGGAGTTGGATCTGCGAACCCGCCTGAGAAACATTATGTTGGGACGGCTAGCATTGGATGGCGATGCCCCACTGCCAAGGTCAGACCCACGCTATCCCGAGACCTGTTTTCAGTGCCACTCGCTTGGCCACATCCGGGCAGAATGCCCCCGTTACCAATGCCCCATTTGTCAGCAATGGGGTCCACTACATGTGCAGCGTGACTGCCCGCTGCGTACTCGCACCCGACCCCCTCGTCGTCCAGCAACGGCTTCATCGTCTTCCTCGGCATCCTCCATGCGCAGTAGACGTCCCATTTCCCATGAGCCTACTAGAAGGCCACCTCCCCCTCCTCCCCGGTCCAACAGATGTAGGAGACGACGAACCCAGGAGCAACCAGTGGCAGAGGACGACGTCTATGACGACTATTATGACCCAGTCGGAGACGCCAACGACTGTGGATCCCCGGGTGCTGCTTATGGGGAATTTTGAAGGATTGCATCGGTGATTCAACCCTTACAAAGGGGGTATTGTTACGATTTCTCTCCCTTTTCCTTGTACTATGTCTCACTCTCTCAACTTTCCGTTATGTGTATTACTAATCCTGATCCTCTTTCGGATACAGGATCTCACCTTCTCATTGGAGATTCGTACAAGTGGTACGACTTCCTGCTCACCTTTTCTCATTGGCTCTTTGAATTGTATGATGTTGCCGTGGTTTCTGATTGGCCTGCATATATGGCACGACTTCTTGATTTCCTCTCTTGTCTTGGTCCGTGTGCAGAACCTGCCACTATTTAAACGCTACGACCACTACCCTTATTCCCTATGCTAGTTCTCTTCGATCTACTAGCCTCTACCCTGTACTTGGTCTAGCTTCAATCCACAAACCCCTTCTCGTGATTTGACCTTGCCATGTCCTAAGCAACTTCGGTTGACTTAGTCTAAAGACTTCCTTGGTCGACTTACGAACGTAAGCGACACGCTAACCAAAGCCCTGTCTTTGGGGTTCACTGGCCTTGTCGACTCTTTGTTGAGCGACGCTCGAGCAATCGCTAGAATTGCAATCCATAATCATCCTGGTACTCTCATCGACGCTTTCCTCGTTATAAACTTAGTCTCCCTCAACAGAGACTTGAACACCGACACTACCCTTCTTGGGCAGGCTTACGTCGTCCTCATCTTTGAAGGTAGTATATGTCCAACGACGTAACAGTATGTGATGTGTACCATCTAATAAATCAACCAGGTCACGCTCATCGGGAAGGTCCTGCTCAATCAGAGGCATTGTCGATCCTGCTGACCTTGCGCCAGGCAACAAAGGCAAAGGCAAGCCAATTACTCACTCTAAGACTACGCCTCGTACCGCATGGACCCATGAAGAAACCAGTGAATTCATCAAGCTCCTCTCTGACAATTACTCCATGGACAGTTTCAAGGATGAGGTACTCAACAAGGTTGTGGGTGAACTGAATGAAAAGTTCCCCTCACAACGAGTGCCAAAGATGGGCAAATCCTGTCACACAAAGTAGAGTGGGGTGTGTAACATCCTTTTCTCATGATATACCCACCAACTAACTGTTACTAATGTGGATCCAATCAAAGATCAAGAGCGAGTTCACTCTGATCAGTGAGATCAGAGGGGCATCAGGCTTTCACTACGATGATGTCAATGGCATTGGTGTTGACGAGCATACTCGACCTGCGTGGGTGTTATTTTTCAAGGTAAGTGTATTCTGTACTCATTTTTCTTTGCTGACATTGTTTTTATTCTCAGTCTCATTCCGGTGCCGCAAAGTATGAGGGGAAATTGTGGCCACATTGGAACGACATCCTACCACTGATGCCCACCACTGCCAAGGGTACACATGTGCTTCATCCAGCACAAGCCAAGTCAAAGTGACTCGGAGGTCAAAAGAAGAATACCAGTCTGATGGACATTGTCACCTCCCCCCCTCCTCCTTTTACCGCCATTGTAGGCCCCAGCACTGCAGGCCTGAGCAGTGGTGTACAGCATACCACTCAGCCAGGTTACATTGCCTCCATGGCAACTCTGAGTCCTGACGTGCAGATGGCTCCGCCCAGTGCTGTTCCAAACCATGACCCCAATTCAATTCCTTCTTCAACACCATTTTCATATCTTCCCCCTCCTTCTGCTGCATCTGTGGGCAGCCCAATGATGAGCATTAGTTAGAAGCGGAAGACTCCAAGCACCGCTGCCTCGGGTGCTGCGTCGCAAGTCTCAAAATGATCTTGCCCACTGTCTGCCACTGCACAAATGAAAGTTGAAAGTGATGCTATGATGCAAAGACTATCCAACTTTCTGGACAACGTTGGCCCTTCAGTCCTTCAGCCCGTCACATTAGCCTTTTTGGGGCTGGCACAAACACAGACGCAGCAATCCTTGCTGACCCACGATACTGCCAGTGATGACGAGTACATCAACTGCGCAGCTGAAGCTCTTATGTCGTGCAATCTCAATCCATCTCAGAGGAACACCATTGCCGACTACATGAGTGACACACAGAACAAGAGGTGTGTGAAGTTCTTTCTCACATTTGATCAAGCAGTGCGTGAGATGTGGATCCAGAACACGCTTGCTGAAATCCAAGCCAAGGGGGATGGCAAAAAGGCAGGGGAAAGTATGGATCACGACGGGCAGTAGACATGACTTTGTATCAGTATGTTGTTTCACCTGTTCATCTTCCCACACTGATACATGCATGTATTTGTTTCACAGTTCATACATATATACATTGTAGCTACACATGTATTCCCCTTTCCTGGGCTTCATGGCAATAGTCTTGCCACATAGCCTCCGCAATGCGATTGCGCCGCTCCTCCACTCTCTGCCATTCTGCCATATCAACCGGACCCTCTGTGAGGACTCCATCTGTTGCAAGGTCACCATCATCTCCATAAGTGTGCTCCAGATGGTGTGCTTCAAATTCCAGAGTGAAAAATGTGTCGGGATCGAGTTGTTGCATGAAATTGTGCATGGCACATAGTGCCGCTGGTATATGTGTTTGTACATCCATTGAGAACTCGGGAGCCAGCAAAAGAATCTGCCACTATTGTTTGAGAATCCCGAAGATCCGTTCAATTGCATTGCGAAGGTTGGCGTGGTGAAGATTGAATAGCTCTTTCTTGTCTTTCAGACTATGTGTTGCATCTCATTAGTAGTATTATCTTGGGTCTCAATGAAGACTTCATCTCACCATAGGCTTGCTTGATGCCATTCCTTCAAGTGATATCGTACCCCCCGATATGGAACAAGAAGCGCATCCGATCCTCCAAATCTGGCATCAGCCAGTAGATACTTCCCCTCCGGTATATAGAAGTCATGGGTGTGAGCATCATGCCACATTGTCGCATCTGTGGTTGCCCCATCCCAACCAGTCAGTGCATATATAAATAGCATGTCGAAATTGCACACAAACAGACAGTTTTGGGAGATAAATCCCTTGCAGTTGTGCATGTTTGGGTGCTCATCCAGTGGTGCAAATGTGCAGATATGTGTGCCGTCTATGGCTCCTATGCAGTCTGAAAAGTGCCGAAAACAAGGATCATTGGTGATCTTGGTTGATATGGGGGTATCAGCAGTTGGTAACATGACATGGAATGTATAGAATGGGGGTGAAGAGAAGAATTTGAGTACCAGTTTGAAATACCTAGTACGATACGTTCAAAGTGTCTATACACCTAATATGAAAGCCTCTCACCTTGAAATTGTATCTGGCACATGCTGGAATCTTTCTCCAACATGACAGGTACTGAGACCTGTCACACACGTGTAGAGGAAGATAGCTAGCTGTTGCTCGACTGAAATCCCATGGTGGGATCACTTGAAGCTGTTTTCGACTAGAACTTGAACAAGTGCATCGAAAACATCATGGTTGACATCAAGCGATGTCTTGATTCAATTGGGGTGACCATTGAGGAGTTCGAGTGTCCATCCTTCACCAGTCAGAATGGACGTATGATATGGAATCTTTTCAGTTTTTGACAGGAACAACAGGCAGTAGTAGTACATCAAGTGGGCGATGAGAATTGAGAGCAGGAGGAAAAGGTGTCAATGACGCTCGAGCTCACTTCATATGACTAGCTGAGCTTTGAGGTCCATCCTGGGCAACATAGAGGTTCAATACGTATTGTATCCACCAATTGATTGATTGGGTAACTGCGCACATAGCCCCTGGACCGCACAGCCTCCTGGTGACCTGCACAAAAATCATA
The DNA here is from genome assembly GCA_038091275.1 of Tylopilus subfusipes. Lineage (NCBI taxonomy): Eukaryota > Fungi > Basidiomycota > Agaricomycetes > Boletales > Boletaceae > Tylopilus > Tylopilus subfusipes. The sequence goes on along the minus strand of JBBPOB010000615.1, from coordinate 161 downwards.
ACGTGCTGAGTCATGTACATATCCTATGACCAACCCCTTCTGGCTATAAATAGCCAATACCATATGCTATCATCCCTCCAAGTTTCGTTTGATCACCATCATCCATTCCTGAGATATTCACAAATCTCTGAGAACCACTCCAGAACGACTACTAGTATTAT
>JBBPOB010000614.1:0-14700 GCA_038091275.1 Tylopilus subfusipes | reverse complement strand
ATCGTCGCCTGCCATTGGAACAAGTTATCGCCTGTAGGACCAGCGCTGCAAGATGAGGGTGGGTCGCGCCCGAGGTCGATCAATTCCTGAGGCAAGGTATTATCGTTAGGCTGGCGCTAATGCCAAGATAAAGCGAATTACCTTGTTAATGCGCTTAAGAGCCATGGCAGTAAGATAAGAGGATGCTAGCGACTCTATGCAGGCGGGAGAATGTGAATCGTGAATAGATCGAGCACCATCGCACACGATCCATGGGAAAGGGTGGTCGGTTGGATGGACCAGACGACATAAATGGAATAATGAGGAGCGCTGGAAGTGAGCGATGATTTACAGGGGGAAGAAGAGGAGATACGTACTGGATTGTTTGGAAGTAGAGGATGGGGTAGGGAGTGGTGGTAGCAGGGAGAGTCGAAATAATGGGGGGGGATTGTGGCTATTTACGATGTTTGGAGACTGTTTGGTTGCTGACAAAAAGAGACCGGCTGTGCATTCTGGTACATTCCACGGTGAACTCTATGTACTCGCACTACCCTCGTCACGCCGTATCAGCCCAACGCCAACGATCACTCCCTCCGCGAGGACGTCTGCCGCTTTGCGCCCTTCCTTTGCCTGGCGTTCCGCCTGCTTGATGAGCTCTGCCTTGACAGCGTTGGCGCGTGCAATCTAATATATGTTGGCGCGGATCAAACCGGCATCCGAGAACTCGCGTACCTCTTTCCTGTGGTGCAGACACTCTAGGTAGTCTTCAGCTTGTAATTTGCATTCCTGTGGAGCATCCGCCTGTGCATAGCACTATAAAACGCCATCAGCATAGCCAGCGAAGACGAGGCGCGAGTTTACTTTTTGGAAGGCTTGCCAGTGCGCGAAACACCGGGAGTGGCCTAGAGTGTTGTCAGGAGAGACTCACGGAAGGCGGCCGTGCAGCGCACCTCCATTGTAACCGAAACCTGACTACATGATGCGACGGTCAGCAAGGCCTGGGCATGAGCTGGCAGATGAGTACATACGGCCATTAACTACTCCGTCGTGGAACAAGAGGGACGGGTGTGACAGAGCGGTCACGAGAGTGATGGATATCACGGATCTGCACAGCCACTGATATATGTGCTTGTCCCCTACGCCAGGATGGCAGACCAGACAGAGCTCGCGTTCGTCAAGAATTTCGCAAAGACAGTCGCCGCACAGCCCGTCGTGTTCGACGACGACTACCAGGCGCCACCTCATCTCGCTCTCAAGCGGATCCCAGTCTTGTCCGTGCGTGTCAGTAGCCTCATCAGACCCAGTCCTGTCCCGAGCTGTCGTCACGTAGATCCCAGTTCCACCTCTTCCAGAACGCAACAATGCGTCCTCAACGCCAGCAGGTAGGTCGTACTAGTAGCCCTGTCGCACTCACACGCGACTTAACCGGCAAACATTCCAAAAGCGGCCACCATCAACATTACGTTCAAATCCTCGAAGCCTCCCTCTGCCTTTTCTCTCCCCGTCCAGTACACCGACACCATCTGCGACATCAAATCACAGCTCGCAGCACAGCCCCGCGCTCCCCCTGCAGACGCACAGCGCCTTCTCCTCAAGGGAAAGGCTCTCGTGGACACAAAGCTCCTCAAAGAGTACGACGTAAAAGACGGCGACACCATAAATTTGATGGTCAAACCAGGCTTCGATTGGGATCCAACAAAGACATCGTTCCCTACGTCCGGCCCAGACATGGCCCCGTCAGACACCGAATCAGCTACAAAGCTCACCGCGGGCCACAGACACACCCGGACACCTTCCATAGTCTTGTCCCCTTCCCCATCTGTTGCCTCTCTCGAACCAGAGAAAAATTTGAAGCCCCAAGACATTACACTCACCATCGATACCTCAATCATACCTACTGCCTCGCTTTCTTCCGCAACGCGGTCAGCGTACCAAACAACCATATCTGAACCTGCCTTTTGGAACCGACTGCTTTCCTTTTTACGGTACCGCCCTTCTTGGCTACGTAGCACCATCGCTCATTCTTGCTAGGACGGAGTTCTCCAACGAGAGCGACGTGTTGACTGTGTTTGAAGACTTCCTTCGCGCAAGCAAGGGCGGAATGACCGCGAGTGAGATTGCCAAGATTCGTGACCACGTTGGCGTCGTGGGCATGGCTGGTACTTGAGGATAGATATCTCCGTCAAGGGTTTTGGATGGATAGAACGGCACTGATTACTGTACAGCTGTTTGTCATACGGGTTGGCGCTGACAAAAGGTTTTCCGTCTTAATTATACTGCACGAGAAAGTTGTTCCTGCTATGGTCACTCCGCTCCGACTCATAAGTCACATCATCTGGAGCACCAGACCCCTAGCCGTCTCCCACTCACCGAAGTATCGCACCACGCATCGTACATCGTTTAGCACATTCGCCATGACTTCCACTCGGGACACACAGCAGTCCGACATCGGTAAAATGAAGCTAGAAGCTGACGGTTCTTTCAACAGGGCAGCCTCTTCCTTTAGAAACTGGATCCAGAAAGTCGGCCAGTTCACCGCCGAAAGAGGTTCGTACTCTTACCTGGCCCAGAAGGAACCGTAACGGTCCGAATCTCCTTCTCTAGACAGATATCACCTCTATGTCTCTTACGCATGCCGTACGTCCGTCCCTGCTTCCTCGCCGTCTCTGTTTTCGATCCTTGTATCTCAGCGTGGGCCACCCGCACGCTTATCACGCGGAAATTGAAAGGCCTCGAAAACATCGTGCGTGCGTGTACATCGCATTCCCAAGATCCCCGTGATGTGTTCAACTTCTGTAGCCGTCACCGTCGTATCTCCCCATATGGGCGAATCAGGGTGGCCGTTCGCCAGCGTTGATCCGTTCCCTGGGGCAGACGTCGACCCGCTGTACAACGCCCAACACATCAAGGATCTCTACTTCAAAGCAGACCCCAACTATGGCGGCAGGTAAGCCCCGCCCTGCATCGTGCATAATAGATCCACTCCCACACCTGTCTGCAAGGTTCACCGTCCCGGTTCTGTGGGATAAGAAAATGCAGACGATCGTCAACAACGAAAGCTCTGAAATAATCCGCATCTTCAACACCGCTTTCAACGACTTGCTTCCCCCCGAGAAAGCGTCCATCGATATCTACCCCGAGCAGCACCGCGAGGAGATTGACGCGATCAATGCGTGGGTGTATGACACCGTGAACAGTACGCACGTTTCAAAAGCTGTGCTCAGCACATCTCGTTGTGCTGATCTCGATCGGCCCCACTTCTCCAGATGGTGTATACAAGGCCGGGTTCGCGGGAACGCAGGAGACGTACGAAAGGGCGGTGTACCCTCTCTTTGAGAGCCTGGACCGCCTCGAGAAGATGTTGACTGGCAAGGATTATCTCGTCGGCGATGCGCTGACTGAGGCGGACATCAGGCTGTTCGTTACGATCGTGAGCACCTTTCATCGATCTTGTCTCTTACTTCGCGGGTACGATCTCAATCTCGTTCGCTTAATCAATCCACCTGGCAGGTTCGTTTCGACCCTGTGTACGTCGGACACTTTAAGTGCAACCTGCGCACGATCCGGAACGGGTACCCTGCCATCCACACGTGAGATTCCATGCTTTGCTGCCCAAATTGGAGTCCACTGAACGAATCATTCGTTATCCCCACAATGGAACTATATAGATGGCTGCGCAAGCTGCACTGGAACAACGACGCGTTCCGATCGTCGACCAACTTCCAGCACATCAAAACCCATTATTATTGGTCCCAGACCAAGGTCACGTTCCTTTCATACGTATAAGATTGTCTCACTCATCCAAGCATAGGTCAATCCGACGCGCATCGTCGCCGTGGGGCCGACGCCTGACATTGAGCCGCTGTAGGTCCAGGATGTTGGGATGGGTAAGCAGGGTTGCCGAGTGACAGTACGAGGGTGGTCCAGCGTGAACTTGTGTGCTACTACTGCGTTCTCTCGGTCGGTTTCATGTATCAAATAGAAATGGTTGCCTAGGGTTCGAAAAAAACGAGCGTCATCTACGTGGCATACACGAGGAATACTCAAATGACGCAACACGACAGAACAATCATCAAGATCGTGAGTGTCAGAGAAAGAAAATGGGTCGAGGGAACGACAGATCCTGCATTCACGACACGTGAGTAAAGGGGACACTGTGAGCCGATTTGGGTTTGTGAGTTCGGAACGGTGTGCGAGGAAGAGGATGGAGACGTGGTTGGGACAGACGAAGAAGGCGTCGTGAAAGTCAGAACATATGAACTCTGCGATGAAGTTGAGGATGATGAAGAGGGTGACGTGAAAAGTGATGGAGAAGACGGGGAAGACGCTGGGAACGTGGTCGGGGAAGACGACGAAGGAAGAGATGTTAAAGTGAAACTCTGCACGTACGAGCTTGAGGATGATATAGGGGACGGTGTGGAGGATGGTGTGGGAGGTAATGCGAAAGACGATGTAGGAGTTGCTACAGAAGATGGTGCAGAGAGGTCGTATGATGAAGAGGGCGAAGAGGAAGGTCCAGGTAACGAAGAAGAATCTCCGTAAGGAGACGTGAAAGAAGGAGTGGGCGCGGGCGCGGGCGTGGAGTCGAGTATGGAGATAGAGGTGACCGATGATGTAGGTATTCCCGAAGGAGAATCAGAAGAAGAATACGTAGAAAATGTAAGCGTGGAATATGGCGTCGGTGGAACAGGCGAGGACGACGCGAAAGACGTCGAAGAAGAATCGTTAAGCGAAGATACTGTGGCCGAGAAAGATGAAGAATGATTGAACATGCGGGATGAAAACGAAGACGAGGTGGAACCAGAAAACGCAGAGTGATGCTGTGAATGTCCACGTGAGTGAGGGTGCCAGCGGGAGCGCGTGTGCGTGAGCGTATGGTTGTAGGAATATGGTGTGGAGGTCGAAAGATCAGTTGTGACTGGCGTACTGGAGTTCACAGATGTGGGAGCAGTTGGCGTGGAGGTCGGAAACGATGGAAAAGTGATCGTTGTAGCGGCATCCGTTGTCGTTGATGTCATCCACGTGCTGCTTGGTCGGAAGTGTGTGAGAGGAAGCGAAGCAAGAAGCAATGGTGCTACAGCTCTCCTCACACGAGCGAGTTGTGCATCACCATTGTTATCGCGAGTCGTGCAACTGGGGAAAGGGTGTGCGGAATGATGTGAAGGAGCCGCCAAAACTTCCTGATACAAGGTGGAGGGCATTTCTGTGGCGTCGCCGATGCAATCTTCGAATACTCCTGCGCCATAATCACCGGGAACATTCTCCAAACATCCAAAGATGTCGTGTATCCGTGGACATGCTCCGGATGCGGCTGCAGAGGGCTTACAGGCTCTGAAGCAAAATCGTTCTTGCGACACGAAGCTCTGTCGGATCTAGTAAGACCACTACGCAACAATCAGTGAGGTTTCTTTACCGTCCAGTCGTGAATTTGCTCTAGCTGACCATATGCACTCGTGAAGACATCGCCGTAGAAACGGTGCCCTTGCCCACTCGCGCTAGCCACGCCGTCAGCAGGTATGTTGATATTGGTCAACTTGCCAACACCTAGCGTTTTCCGCTTAAAAATAGACTGTAACATCGTTAAGACGACTTACCTGTGATTTGAACGTATTCAGGGGTTATCACGAGGTGTGCCCCCGTTATCGTTCCATCCGGAATGAAGTGGATTCTATGGGCACTCTAAACGAAAGAAGGATTAGCCCGTTTATGACGTGTGTTTATTTATACGCTACTATATTTCGACACACATTCATACACCACGCGACTAAGGTGTGCTGCGAGGTTATTGCGTGGTCGGCTTAACTCCCCGTCGGCGACATAATGCTCACTGACCTCCATGTTCCTGGTAGCTGGTTGTGACGGTGCCCATAAGCAAAAGTCCCCCACAGAGTTTACTGGAAGTCGGGCCATATACATATTCAGCAGCCGCGAAGGGGAGGAAAGTAAGCAAGTGCGTACGGCACGCAACCTGAGATGGACCAGCCCGACACCCATCGTATGTTGACGGTCCTCGCTTGACATCGTAACTGGCACCCTGAAGAGAACGTGGTTCGGTGTAGCTTGGACCGCTGGCTAAAATCAGGGCTGTCGACACGCCAGATATGAGGCTTGCGAGGACGTATACACCGGCATGAGGCATCTCTTTACCTATGGCGCAGGCGCCGCTGGGCACTGGATACTGCGACTTGAAAGAAAGGGAACAAGTACCGGGTCTATTTTTTGCAGACTTATAGCCACCCAGACCGGGCATGGACATGTATGGCCCAAACATAGTACATAGGACACCTGTTGCGCGTGCGCAGGGAACGGCAGGACCACTGCGTCCCGTGGATGCGTTCCACAGCTGCTGTGCTGGCTATCTCTCGTACCTGTTTGGGCAGCCCAGGACTCCGTCTGCCATGCGGCAGTTGTGAGTGGGACCTGGCAAGAACCGGACTTGAATTTGAGGTAATGAACGCTGTACGCCCTCGGATTCGGGCCATGCTCGTTCGGCGTGTGCGTTTTGTTTATAGATCCTCGTGTCCCGATAAGCTGTGAATGGGACTGCGGCCCAGGCGTCTAGAGGAACATCTCGCAAGTAGAAAATCTTGGAACAGCCCGACAGCCCACTGGTGTAAGCCTCATTGGCATACAAGTCACGTGTACCGCCGTATATCTACCGCCGATCCTCGTAGAGATACAGTAGTCGTCCTTTGTCCCGTACCTCGTAGTCCCCGTATAGAGCGTGGTCCTGTTCTTTGTGTCCGCCGTTCTCAGTGTTTCCGCCGTTGGCCACGGCCGGTTTCCAACTGGCTTGCCTGTCACGCATACGACACACTATCGCTGTCACACCATCGTAGTCACATAGTGTTCTTGTACCCGTACGTCGTTGTCACCCTAACAGAGCGTGGTCCAGTTCTGTTGTCCGCGGCGGGTTTCCACACACTTTCCTTGGTCCCATTGAGGCCGGTTGAGCGTAAGCTCCTTGCACAATCTGGTTTGGTTTTTGCTTGGGCCAGTCATTGAGTGTGTCTCTAGGGACTTGCATGCCACTGCCAGTGCTGCAAGAGCGACATGGTTACTTAGTAAATGACCTGTTCTGCTCTCTCGCTGCGGACTCGATTGTGAACCCGCAGGACTCCATCTGAAGATGACGACAGACGCTCTCTCTACGCCATCAAAGTCTTAATCACGACCGCCTTGCCTTGCATCCAAGGGATGAACACTGGCATACCCCCGTCCCCTTTCACTCTCAGATCACATGCACACAACCACCACCTTCTGTGGCACAGACTGGGCATCCCTCAACGTGTTCTCCACCAACGATCAGGATTGAGTGGGACCAGGATAAGCGACGCCTACCAGGCCTGAATTCGAGCGCATCAAAGGGTGTCCCTTCGTCCAGGAAATCGTATCACTGAAAATGTCAAGGCCTTTGCGAACTCGGTATGACCGCCTCTTGTACAACTTACTGACCTGCTCTCCTTCATGCATGCGGCAAGTCTGATCAAGGAAAACGAGAAGACAAGAAAAGGGGAGCATATTCATATGACTTGGCGGGTGCACTGGAATATGAAATCACCTGTCGCGCTCTGAGCATGACCGAAATGATGATCACTGGCGCTAGGTGACAGCCGCAGGTTACCGGCCAATAAAGCAAGCAAAACTGGCCCATCAGTATCAAACCCATCCCCGAACAGAAGATCCTGCAATATTCGTTTGAAATACTAGATCAATCTGTACGTATACCACTCAGATCTGAATACGAAGAATAGTTTTCTGATCTGATTCGCATTCTGAACCCTATTTATAAGTACGCCATCAGTGAGCATGACGACAGTGAGAATACACGACGTTCATACGGAGTAAAACGACAGAATCACTCGACGTGGGGTGTGTGTATTGGTTCAGATTGTGCCCCTCATACAACCCAGGTCTCGACTGTCTTTCCCATGTACACCAGACAAGGTTGCGAACAAACCTCGAATCAGGCCGTAACATTAATTAACCTTCGATCAACACTTCCTGACATCGTGGAATACTAGTACGTACATACAACCTCGAAATTAGGGTCGCGCCTATTCTGTTTGAGCCCGGCGAAGTCTGGTTGGGTAGCACCGCGACATAGACCAGGTGCTCAACGTTCAATGTTTCAACACCGACTTGAAGGTCGCCCCACGTTCCCGCACGGGCATTGCATAAAAAAATAAAAGGGTGGCTGTGCGAGTTCAGCTTACAAGCAAACAAGTACAAATTGGACCTCGGATTCAATTACACGTCACTATGCCCACAACGCGCTTCGTGGGACTACAAACTCACGGTACCGCTCCAATTAGTGACGCTACGAGTTCACCTTTCGAACGGTCTCTCGACCGCTGAACAAGCAAGACGGGCACACATGCTTGGCATTTACCATGGCTTGGGTAATGGGGTGTTTATTTAGTACGTGATCGGGGCAAGAGGGGCGTTGCGTGTCGCCACAAGGGGTTTTTATACACATACATTTAAGTAAACAAGGTCTTATGGCGGAATATCTGCACATTTATTCCACCGCAAAATACTTATCCCGTCGCACCACAAATTCTCACCCATCGCGGAATTTCGACTCCATCGTGGAATTTCGACCCAGACTACACCGCGAAATCCAACCCATCACGAAATTTTGCACAGCGCATCGCGAAATTCTGACCCATCGCACAAAATTCTTTGGGCTATAGATACATTCGAATCCAGTAGATAGAAAATTCGATACAACTATGTACTAGTTAATGCCTACATCCAAAATCAGGAAATCTTGTACAAGCCCATTGCAGATCTCAGTAATGAATACATCAGCACGTCGAAAGCCTGTCCCGCGCTCAAGGTCCTGGAGCATGAGGTTACGACAGCCCTGACCCATGCGACCAAACTGCATCTCCCGAAAACGTTCAAGAGCATCGCAGAATGGTTGTGGGTTCCTACCGTCGAGTAAAAAACGACCCATGCCATTCCACCATACGTTGTGCCAATCCTCTTGACACGCAGTTGGGTCTTGGCAATTGGCCGCATGGGTGAGGATCACTGGTTCCTCACAGGCAATAAGCCGAGTATGTTCGTCGAGTACCGATTTCGCATACACCAATGCGATGAACACATCGTTCCCCATTTCCAGCCGGTGCTCCCTATTAATTTCTTTGAGCGGAGTAATGAGGAGGGATTTGAACCCGCGTTGGAAAAGCTTGGGAATGTTGAACCGACAGCCTAGTTGAAGGAGTTCAGTGGGGTGGTACGAAAATCTTTGATCCCAGATGTGGTCGATGACGAAGTCGCGCATGATTGAGCAGCGGTACTTGTCTGTAAATTGGAGTAGGCTTCGGAGCTGTTCGTGCGTGTACGTTTCGTCAGCGCCTACACTCTGTGAGCTGAAAAGCTCACATTAGGAGAAAATATACATATTAGAAAGAAAAAACGTTACCGGCCATGGACGTGGTTGAGAAATAGGTCAAAGGTAGCTCGTTGCTCTCCCTGTAGAACAATCGGTTCTGCATCGCTCTTTCCCTCAACAGGAGAGCTCGAATTGGCATCACCGATCACAAACATGTCTTCGAAAAGTGCTGAGTGTATGCCGAGGAAATCATTATGCAACTTATAAAGCATATTTTCGACCTTGACCGGGAGTTAGAACACATGGTGTGGATGGAAATGGTTGATGCATACGAGAAAAATGTGGGTCCCAGTCGGGAAGTAATAGATTGGATGATGGGCGGCTTGACTTGTGGTTGCAGACATAAGGTCGAGACTTGTACGGAGAAAACGAATTGGGAGGGGACAAGCAGCGTGGAAGGGGATGTTGACGTTGAAGGGTGTAGGAGAGGTGCTTGCACAGCCACAAAGACACACGGTTGCTTGCCGACTTGGACCACGACTGTAAACAGACGAGCTCATCTCCTCACCGCATGATACTGCCACAAACGCTGCCCCAACTCCCAGAACATGAGTTACCTCCCAACCTCATCATTGCAGCTAATGTTTTGAGTGATATTTACCAGCATGCCCTTCGCATTTTGGATCAAGACCAGACAGATCCGCTTCAAGTCAAAGTCCATCTCGCTGCAATTGAGTGTGATGCGATACCGCTTCTCCTAGCGATCGAACAAGATAATCTTTCAACGGACATGAATGAATGGCTGGTGACCGCAACGACCCAGTTTGGAACCCTTTTTGTTTCACTTTCTCAGTACGGTGACGATATACAAAACCAGTACGTTAACTAGACCTAGACAATGAATTGCATGCTGATATATTAAACCATCACAGAACGGATCACAATGTTCACATCCCACAGCCCATAACCGTTGTCCACACTGGGCAACAAGGCCGCCCGTGAAAAAACATCGATCTAGCTTACCTCAAAAAAGCAACCTCCGGCAACATCAGACTTACTGAGCTAGCGCGGGTTCTGAGGATCCACAGGAATACGCTTCGCATGTACATGAAAAAGCATGGCATTGAGTGTGCTTACTCAACATTAAGCAATGCGGAACTTGATCAGCTTGTTAGGCAATTCAAGGCAAAGTGCCCTGAGTCCGGTCTATGCTACACAATGGGTCATTTGCGGGCACAAGGTCATCGTGTACAATATCGTCGCGTACTTCAGTCTCTCCGAAGGGTTGACCGTATTGGCCAAATTCTGCAAGACCGCCAGATCAAGAGGCGACGTAAGTACTATGTAAAGCGCCCAAATGCCCTGTGGCACGTAGATGGCCATCACAAACTTATCCGTTGGGGAATCGTAATCCATGGGATAATCGATGGCTTTTGTCGTACAGTACGCTCTTAGAACACTATAGTTTCACAGATCATTGACTTTTGGAGCCACTGTAGATAACGGCGTTACAAGCAAGCGATAACAACCGCTCGGCCACTGTGCTCGATCTCTTCAAGTCTGCTATCAAGGAGTATGGAATGCCATCCCGAGTTAGGGGTGACCGTGGAGGCGAGAACATCGATGTCGCAACATACATAATCATGAAGAATGGCACTCACCATGCCTCGTTTATTTGGGGCTCGTGAGTTGATCAGCTAGTGTTAATCCAGTATATCAGATGCTAACTTTTGACTTTCAGTTCCACGCACAACTCGCGCATCGAGCGTCTGTGGGTAGAACTTGGAACTCAATTTGTTTGACACTGGCGTGCATTCTTCACACGCCTTGAGAATCAGCATATGCTCAATCCTCAAAACCCGCATCACCTATGGATTCTACACGTTCTTTTTATCCCCGCCATCAACCAGGATTGTTGTGACTTCCAGCTGGAGTGGAACTGCCACCCAATTGACAGTGTCGATACAAATCTGAAAAGTCCAGCGGTACGTACATAATGTACTATGAATTACTATGCTAACACACTAATCTGAACCAGGATCTCCGCCTTTTAGGCCAAACTGAGTTTGGTGTGTATCAAGACTCGGATGACTGTGAAGGAATCCATCCGGACATCATCAGTGAATGTTACGGCGTACACAGACAGCCGATTACACGTAAACGACACCAGTTGGGTGCTGGACACCCTATGGATGAAGAAGCAAGCAGAGATGAAGACGATGGACTCACAGCCCATGTAGCCGATCTCGTCAATCAACAGCAGTGGCAGAATGTGAATGAAGACACAGTGTTTGTTCCGTCCCACCGATCCCCATTTACTGATCCCGAAGACTCAGCAGCTTATTTTGGTATGTTAAACCAGGCAATCGATCATCAGATCATCCCGGATGGGTTTGGACTTAGACCAGATGAATGGGAGAACGGGTATTATCCCATCTTTGAGACAATCCGATTGGGCCGACAGCGATCAAAGGAGCTTGAGGTATCGCTCGCAGACAAGATCTGGTATGAATGGGCCTGCCTGTGGTGCCAGGCACTTGTTTGCATGACTCATTTTACGACCCTCATGGGATCAGATTAGTAGTCGAGTCTGTATATAAAACTCCAGGTAGTTTCCCGCAACAATCCGTGGGCTATTCTCCTAGCCACCCCTTCATTCCGCCGGCGTGACTCTTCTCTCTCCCTGCTACCAATACCACCTTTCATTTAGTTACAACATGTCCTCAGGCATTGACCGTTCCAGATTCTGCCAAGGAGGTGGTGGTACATGTGAGTGCGAGGAGTTTTGCTGGCGGGATGGCGGAAAGCCGATCTGCCATGAATGTGACCACGGTATCAGCAAGCACCCTGAAGCCGCTGCCTCTATGCCTTCCACTACTCAGCAGGCGAAGCTGCCTCCGCCTCTGCCTCTATGTCCACCGGATCCATCGTCTTCACTGTGTACGTCCACTCAGACCGCTCTCAGCGTGACACAGCCTACTCTTCTGGAGATTTTCTCCAACCTCACGGAATCAAATCTGAAGCCTGGTCACCCATTGCTCACCCAGACAGCCAAGGCCCGAGCTGAAGCCATTGCGACATTCGGATCACAGAAACCAAAAGTCGCTGCTCTTCAAGTTCATTGCATGACTTCTGGCACTCGCAAGGTACTGTAATGTCCCTAGGGTTTCCTTGGCTGTGTTTGAGGATTGCTGACTTTGACATTCAGGCTTCTGCAACGAAAGGAAGCAACCGTTCACGTTTGCCGAGTAGTTCATCAAGCATTCAAGCCGGTTCTAATTCGTCATCGATTTTCCATGTCACGTCTGTTGGAATGATTGTATGCGGCATCGGAGTAAGTATTTTACACTACGTTGTAGTCCTAAATGATGGAAACTTCCTTCCCAGCGGGATGGACAGTTGAAATAGCCAAAGGCACCGTTTGGCAAGACCTTTGGCAGTGGCGTGCAGGCAATGAAGAATTGCCACTGTTTCATTAGCGCATCTGGCTCGAGCAATGGGATTGAGATCAATGCCGCATGGACATTTGCAGAGGTGAACGGTCAAGTTCACCAGTGGTTTCCACAAGTCTTCGCATATCTTGATTCAGTTCAGACTCAGACGTCTAGCAAATCTGAGTCATCGCACCAGTCCATGCATCCAAGTCCAGAGTGGCTCGTGCTTGTCCGCTCAGGGAGTCAATTCTCACTCGTCAAAGTTACCAAGCCCAATGGTTCAACTCTGTTCGAGAACAAGGGCTGCTGCAGGGCCGGTGTTGCGGACAGCATGTTATGGTTTGGTAAGTGATCTCAATAACATAGCAACACTAGATCTGACATATGACTTCTAGTCACAAGGAAAGCCATCCCGAACAGTGTTTATGACTCATGGAACACAGAGCCAATCATCATTGGCTCTGATTCAGAATCCGAGATTGAATTGCCAGGCATGAATGATAAGAAAGACACTGATGACATTATCAGTATCCAAGATACTGATAGCTATGGAAGTGATATTGACATCAAGCTAACAAGTTCGCTGCTAGAACTAAAACTGTACAAAGATTCTGGTGTCGCTTCGAAGGATAAAGGCAAGGGTACAGATAAGTCTACGGACCTAGTAACAACCCCCCCGAAACCCGGTATGTTCAGGCAAATTATCTTCGTGCTATACCTTAGTGTCCCTCATTAGGCAAGCGCTCTCACATGCTTCAGTCCCCGATACAGTCCCCACCAGCCATCAAGAAGTGTAGAGACGGTGAGCTCGTTTAAGATATTCTCTCTTTGAACAATGTCTCAGGAGTACCTGATTGCAGTGTCCTCAAGGCCTATACCGTTGTTTTTCAAGTCATCTCCACCCCCGCAGATATCGAGTGCCCCCACGAGTGTCCCTGTTAGTGAAAGTGATGTTCTGATCCGCAGCCGTCATTATCCTGATTCCCTCAATGCCCCATGTATCATTCATCCCTGGAGTCCTGATTACGCCCTCATACCTCTCAGCGACTTCCGCTCTTACATCTTCTCTAGTCCGTCCTAATGATTTGTCCGTACGTAGTGAATACCAGTGAATTCGTTGTGTTGCCCTTGCTCATTCCCACGGGGGGTTTTCCTACTTGATATCGCCCAAGGACTACATACTTCAAACCGCAGAAGTATATGGACTCAGTATCCTGGATGTATCTCGGATGTATCGTACGAGCAGCACCATCCATCACCTCGAAAACTTTTCAATCTCCCCAGTTCCTCCCAAAACACCGTGGCCGACACCGTCCCTCAGTGTTGACATCCCCTGCGTCGAGGCCATCACCAACTTCCAAGCCTATCACACATCTCGGATGATGTCATCGTCACCTGTCTCTGCGATCGTTTCATGGCCGACACAATTTACACCATCGGATCCTCCGCCCTCGTCGCAGTCAACCCCCACAAGTATGTCGCATCCAACATTGACTCTGTCCTCCAAAAGTAAGACCATTGGGACACGTCGGGAAACAAGGCACCCCTCCCAACCCACATCTTCCAGCTCGCCAACAATACCTATTACCACATGAGACGCGCGACCCAGGACCAGTCCGTCATCATCGCGTGCGTTCTTTCTTTCTGTTTCAAACACCATGTATGAATGTCATATTGTGTTACAGTGGTGAAACGGGCAGCAGAAAGTCGGAAAACCACCGCCTCACCATCAAGACGTTCCTAGAACTCTCCGTCTCCAGTCACGGAAAGAAGGGCTCCAAGTTCGTGAGCCAGGTGCCTGCAGCAGAGTTCGTCGTCCAGTCCTTTGGCAATGCACGCACCCTCTTCAATCCAAACACATCACGCTTTGGCAAGTATACGGAGCTCCAGTTCACCGACAAGGGCCGATTATGTGGCACCAAATCCCTTGACTACTATCTCGAA
>JBBPOB010000613.1:0-14712 GCA_038091275.1 Tylopilus subfusipes | reverse complement strand
CCGTCGTTATGAATATCTACCTGTAACACCTATACCTTGTGCAATGTTATGCAAAAATTCACGGGGAGTCGGTGGATGAACTAACCGCAACTGACAGGTCCGAAATGACAATTGCATTCTATCGTTGACTATTCGTGGCCACGTATAGGCACAAGGCTAAACGACAGATAGCGTACTCGATGATGGCGGTCCACATAACAAGGATAGCAATTTACATGCAAAGCGAGAAAGCGTAGCAGGATTAATGAGTGGAACTATGCACCGATATGTATATAGAGAATCCGTTGGTCGAATGGCACATCTACAGATGTAGTGCAAACGCCACCCGGGTGTAATCCAGCCGACCAGACTCGTCTACCATGTTTATAAAACGTCGACGTGATCTTATTCGTCTCACCATCGTCCACTCCCCACATCGTCCCAATCACAGAGCGGAACCCGACGAACTGCATCGCCGGCGCGAGGTGGATCACCTCGTCCAGACTCTCTTCGTCCCCGACGGTCGCATGACACGCAGAGAGATACGCAAATTCGGGGTTCTTCAACTCGCACCCGATGATCCGTTGAATCATAAAGTGTCCATCGTGGAGAGCAAACGCAGACTCGAATGGCTGTTTCCGATTTGGGAGACCATGACACGCAAAGTGCATCCATTCGACGACCCTAGAAGTGCAGGATTCTAGTCCATCTATCCGCGTGAACGTGGCACGGCCGTCCACGAGCTGACCAAATGTTGTCAAGCTCCGCGCCTACGGAAAGGAGTTCACTTTCGCCGGTGGCTGTGGCTTGACCGGTCGCGACGAAACGCTTCCTTTCGGGTATCGCATCCGAGGAATCACACCGTCTAGCACGGATGAGCGCAGTCAGGGTTGGGGTATAGGACGAGATGTAGAGGTCAGAGAGTTTCCGTTGGCCCTTCCGAAATGGACCAGCGGCGTGCCAAGGGAAGCAGAGAAAATTCTGCAGTGGGACACCACCAGATGTGTGATTGAGGCGGCAGAGTCGTCTGCAGAACATCGACAATGGGAGAAACGATCCGATCCCAGACTTTGCGCAGGAAGCACGCGAGCTCTTTCGTCATGTCCGCCTTCTTCGCGTGCGCTGTCAAGGTATGCAGTTCGCTAGATAGGTCCCGAACATTTTCTTGTGTGATCTGCAATGGAATATGAACAGGATCGCGATCGATGAAGACAATGAACGCATCGCAAGAATACTGGCTCGCATTTAGGATGATGACAGGACCCTCACCGGCTGCGCGTTGGAGATCTGAGAAGAGGGGGGAAGAAGGAAACGGGAGAGACCAGGTAGCTGGCGAATATTGGTCACGACTTCCAGCATTTTGACGTTGAGATGCCACATTCGTTCATGTTGATCTGCACTGGGTGTATTAAGGTTGTGAATGTGTAGGGCGAGGTTCCTGAACTGATCTGCCAATGTCTGCGCTGCCGGGCTAGGTATTGTGACTTCGTCTAGAGGAGATTGGAGACGAATAAGTTGACTCCAAAATACACCACGGCCCTGCTCGAGAAGCTCAACCGCACGCACAGGAGCACGGTTACGAAGACATGCTGAAAATACGTCTGCTGCGAGTGATGACGTGAGCTTCTTGAGGATGACATGATGTTGAGGCAGTGACGGTGGAGTGGCTAGATGTTGAACAAGCAATCGAAGGAAAGTTTCGTAGGCGAGAAGTAGCGTGGGATGCTGGAAACCTTCAGCCACGCGGATCCATGTCCTAGCAGCGGAGATATCGGCGGAAGAGACAGATTGGTCCAAATGAACCAGTTGAGCGTAGAGGCTGAATAGTTCTTCCTTATCCTGTAACTGCTTCGACTGGCTGAAGCGAATAAAGAGGTAGCCTGCAAGGTTATTTAGGGATGATGATCGACCTGGCTGTCCCCGGGAGCGAAGTTCGAGTGCTTCTCGGGCAAGCATAACAGCCTCGTCTAGGTCGTGCAGGCCCCAAGCAGGTTGTACCGAGCGGAAAGATAAACTGCAAGGTTGTCCAAGGACATGGACCGACCAGAGCGTCCTTTCGGTTGAAGAGTAAGTGATTCTCGGTCAAAGGCAATGGCCTCCTCAAGGTCCTGTATGGCCCAGAGTTGCTTATACCGAGTGGAAAGGTAAACTGCAAGATTGTTCAAGGATGCAGAGCGCTCAGGGTGTCCATCCGGCCGAAGATCAAGTGCTTCTCGGCTAAGGACAATGGCCTCCTCAAGGTCCTGCATGGCCCAGAGCTGCTTGTACCGAGTGGAAAGATAAACTGCAAGATTGTTCAAGGATGCGGAGCGACTGGAGTGTCCAACAGGCTGAAGATCAAGTGCTTCTCGACCGAGGACAATCGCCTCGTCGAGGTCCTGCATCGCCCCAAGTTGCTTGTACCGAGTGAACAGACGAACTGCAAGACCGCTCAAGGACATGGAGCGATAGGGGTGTCCTCTCGGCCAAAGATTAAGTGCTTCTTGGTCACGGACAATGGCCTCCTGGAGGTCTTGCATAGCCCCAAGTTGGTCGTACCGAGTGGAGAGATAACGTGCAAGGTTGCTCAAGGAGATGGAGCGATCAGAGTGTCCTTTTGGCCGAAGGTCAAGTGCTTCTCGGGAAAGGACATTGGCCTCCTCCAGATCCTGCATAGTGCCGAACTGCTTATATCGAGTGGACAGATGAGCTGCAAGGCTGTTCAAAGACTTGGAGCGATGGGGGTGTCCTTTTGGCAGAAGGTCAAGTGCATCTCGGCCGAGGACAGTGGCCTCCTGAAGGTCCTGCATGGACCCGGGGTGGTCATACCGGGTGGAGAGAGAACTTGCAAGGTTGTGGAGCGATCGGGGTCCCCTTTCAGGTGAAGGTCAAGTGCTTCTCGGTTGAGGCTAATCGCCTCGTCGAGGTCCTGCATCGCCCCAAGCTGCATGTACCGAATGGACAGATGCACCGCAAGGTTGTTCAAGGCGATGGAGGGATCCGGATGTCCTTCCTGTCGGAGGTCAAGCGCTTCTCGATCAAGGAGAATGGCATCCTCGGGGTCCTGCATGGCCCCAAGCTGCTTGTATCGAGTGGAGAGATCATTTGTAAGGTCGTTCAAGGGTATGGAGCGCTTGGGGTGTCCTTGCGGGAAAAGGTCGAGTAGTTCTCGACCAAGGAGAATCACTTCCTCAAGGTCCCCAGTCACTCCCAGCCGTTCGTAACGACCACGGAGATGATTTGCAAGCAAAAACAATGCATTGAATCGCTCGCGATGGCGCGGTGGACAAATTTCTAGCGTTTTGCGATCAAGGGCGATTGCCTCGTCAATGTAACTCGTTCCTTCGCGCTCAAGCTTGGCGAAGAGAGCTTCTGCTTGCAAGTGGAACGCTGAGACTGATGAACAAGTCATTTCACTGGTCTGCACATAGACGAAAAAGACACGGTACCTGTTAAAGTCATCCTGGCTCACCAAACTTGCTGCAGTGAGAATAGGGATTAAATGCGTATATTGCATCCTGCGAGTTGGGCCTGGATGGTGGTACCGTTAAACTCGTTGACAGACAAGAGTTCAAACGTTCACTGTTGGTCCCCGCGTAAAGAGTATAGGGCTGGAAAGAAAAGCCCCGATTCTCGGCACGAACAAGGAGGAAAGATTGATACTCTATGAGCCGTGACCTGAGTGTTTATGTGCACGACGCAAAAGGGATGGTACGTACAGTCACTGTTCGGCGTGCGCGCGCTCTGTAGATAAAAGCATCACCAAAGCTGGTACCACTCGGACGGAAAACCCGGATGGCATGACTGGCGACGAGTGCTTGCATTGGCTTCGTAGGAAACATGTGGTTTAAGACGGATTCAGCATTCAGCGAGACAGTTTCACCCCACGGGAGTATGTCACAGCTGGCGGAGACTATGTCACTGTAGATGTCGCTAAAAGTACAAGGTCCCCGGTCAGTTGACCGATGATCCAGCCAGCGTACGGGGGGAAATTTGTCGAGCATAAGGCTAAGAGAATCAATTAATTATATGTGGTTGGAAGTACTGAAGGCACAGTCACAGTTGGCTTGTAAATGTGGCAGTAAGACGTTTGCATACAAAGTGGTGTCAAACCACGTGACTTTCATCTCAAGGAAGGGTGTTGTCAGCAATCGAAATTGAATAGCTGGACTCGTTGATGAAGGCCAATTTATGGCCTGAGGTGTACGTTCTGTAAGACGTCCTATCGGGTAAGTTGGCTACAAGTTCAAATGTGCCATCTGCTGGCACCGAGTTGAAGAGGCAGGTTCAGGGCCACCCTGAATCCAGCGCACACGGAGAGGAAGAGACCAGGCCGGTAGATGCTCAGGTTCCAGCGCTCCCATCCTGTGATCATCTGGGCTGATGTTAGGAAGAGTATCAATAGCGAAGGATGGTGACCGCTTTGTCAACGTCCCAGAACAGTTGTTGTGAGGGCCGATGGTTGACCGGTCAAAGCTGCCACCGGGAATGAATTCTCGCCACAGAAAGGAACTGGAAGATACGCATGCTCCGAATCCCTGAAGGCAGACAGGAAGAGGACGCGGGCGCTTCGTCTTTGGACTTGTCTGTTTTGTGGATTAGACCTGTGATGTAGGTTTCGGAACGTGTTTGGGCTGAGGTTTGGACCATCTGTCAGATCGTCGACTGGTCGTGAGTGTCCGTCTCTGACCCAAGGATTCGGCTGAGACCTGTTGTCAGTACTATGACGGCAAGGGGCCCGTTGTGGTCATTGGTCAATGGAGTTCGGCAATTTCCGAAACGAGCAGGGAGCGCGTTGTTCTCATCGCGCACGGCCGCGACCACGACTTATCCATATCAACCGAACTCGCGACTCTGCAGCGTCTGGCAGCGTCGCCAGCTACTCGCACGGTCTCATGGCGGCGAGAACAGTCTCAGAACTCGCCAACTGGGATCGCCGTCTCGACAAGCAGCGGCAAAACTCGAAATGGCGTCGCTCTTCGTCCAGCCTCGCCCGTGATCCATATCACCCACCACTCGAAAATCAGTCTTTGGACAATTTACAACCACCAAGCAAGCTTTCAGACAAGAGACGCGCCGAGAAGTCTGTTTTCCGTTCAAACCTCGAGGTGCGGAACTTTCCCGGCCTTTGTCGTTGTCTTTTGCTCACCTGTGCGCGACAGCGTGACTCGTTCGCCAACTCAACTCCAAATGCGCGACTTCACCGCCGTCGTGCCGATACCACATCAACGTTCTCGCATGACCTGCATCATCGCCGTCGGACTTCTGTCACGGTCAATCTCCCCCTTTTCCCATGTGTCCATTCTTCCTCACGATCTATACAGCACTCCGCTCCAAATCCAGCATTACTACCATCCCCTTTTATCGCATCGTCAAAATCATCCAACCTCACCCTCAACTCATCTGTACACGCTTCTCGCGTCCATAATTCACGACCCCCCTCATCACGTGAACGCATCGCTCTGTCTCGACCTGCGTCCAAGGATGAATCAGATGTCATAGATCTCACTTTGGAAGATACCGAAGACGAACTCTTCGTCACCGATATGTTGGTCAGTCCCCGGTTCCGGCCCGATCAATTCCCGGCATGACGTGTTATTGATCGCCATCATCTCTTCACAGGTTCCCAAAAGTACGAATCACAACGATCAGTACGACGATCCAGGTCCAAGCCGTCGGACCTTGTCTTCCACGAGCAGTTCCCCGATAGCTGCAGAACAATCCCTTTTCACCCCCCCACCACCCTCCAAGAGACGTACCCAACTGTTGGTAGCGGTCCCACCGTTCCCCAAAGGATTGACCAAGGAAGATTACCAACCACTCTCCCACCTTCCTGTTGTACCATCACCAGGTCACACCGTCACCGACACGCTCAAGCATTCCTCTCTTACGGAACCCTCGGTCACAAAGGACCGAACCCCACCCCAGAAGCGCAAGGGTAAAGAACGCGAACATGACGTACTCTCTTCTCGCGAGAGGTATAAGCAGCCTGCTAACGGGACAAACGTGGTCTCTGGGGCATTTCTAGACGCGTTCCCTGAACACATAACGATCCCTCTCCACGATGACGACACTTGTCCCCCGCTTACTACTCTGGACCTTGCCACCAACACGCGGTTTTATTTTTCCCGCGCATGGCGACAACACGCATCAAGGCTTCGGGAAGCCGAGCTTGACTGGATTTCCAGGTATAAGCTCCATGGAAAAGCATCCATTTGGGCTCAGTCGGGGAATGTCTCGTCGTCTCGTGTCCCAGGAACCGCCGACCTTGGGTCAAGTGCGCGGATGCGCCTCTGGGAGTTTGTTTTACCAGAGAGTTCGTCCCAGGAGGAGAGCACGGAAAATAGTTTGGATGAGCAGGCTCACGCGACGGGGAGCGACTCTGCTGCTGGGGCCGATGTCGACTACTTGTTATTGCCGGACCCTCCCCTGCCCGGCCCAAGTGCCACGTCCGACTCTACACTATCCAATTCGACGGCGTCCCAAGGTTTGGCGGTCGACACGGAACATGACATGAATCAATATTTCAATGGCCTTGGCGACTCCTCCCCTACTACGCACGTCGTTCCGCGTCAACAGCACGCCACGCATACCTTCCGCCCTCATTTACTTCAGTCTGCTGGGAGTAGTCAGACGAGCCCTCTTGGATTGGAGTTCCCATCCTTGGCGCTCGATCCCCGACTGGCAGACACAGGTGACCACGAATGCTTCTTTGGAGTACCCCCTAGCCCTCCACCTGCGGATGCTCATTCATCAACGGCCCCAGGCCCTATTACCGAATCCCCCTTCGAACCTGTGAACTACTTCCCCGCTTCGCCAAACAATATCTTTGAAACTTCCCCTGCGGGTGCCTGGCCTTTCGGGCAAGGAGAGGGCTTACTCCCAGACAATAACCCGCCTTCCAACGATCACGTTGCGCCCAGCATTTCTGGTACCATCGATCCCTCTCTCCTTGGTCCGGAACAATCTGAGACACAATCCCGGACACATAAAGTTACGACGCCGAGACGGCGGTCCAAACTACCGGAGCCAGTCATCTATATTCGTCGTCCAATTGATTCATCGAGCTTACCTCTGCTATCGGGGAAACGGCCAGTGCAAATCAAATACCGCGATTCGGGGGGCACTCCCACTACTCCTTCGACACAGACAGGGATCAACGAGGACGGGAACTGCGTCGAACAAACTGGGAATGATACAGACGTCCCTGTACGAACGAAGAGGCGCTCGAAACCATCGCGCAAGCTACGTGAATCTTACGCCGCATTCGACTCTGATTCCGATTATGCCCCTGAAACCTCCACGTCCAAGATCAAGCTGATGATCAAACGGCCAAGTACCAGAGACAAGGAATCGATCGCCGAGCACCAAGGCAAGGAGACCGTCCCAGGCATGTCGTGCTGCCATCAGTGCCGAAATACATCCACGCGGCCCAAAATGTCGTGCTCCAACCTGGTCCACGGCCGTGTTTGCGGGAAACGCTTCTGCAATCGATGTATCCTTTACCGGTGGGTCTATTCTATCCCCTTTTCTGGCCGTTTTTCTCATTAGACCTTGTGGCATTCACACTGATCGATTGTTCTCTGGGCGTAGATACCCCGACATCACCTTTGACGAATACAGCGCGGGTTTCTTGTGCCCAGCATGCACCAACACGTGCAATTGCTCGCTCTGCTCTCGGAGCAGGGGCGAGGAATTCATTTCGATGAGGCTCGGAGGCCTCGCCACCTCGCTTTTCAAAGCCAAAGTGACGCTCGTCCGAGACGTCGGTCAACCATTGCACCGGCCCGAGTCCCTTCCGCCGACCGCAGACGCGCGACGGAGCCGGGGCGCCAGCGCAGCGACGACGAGGACGACCCCGACCCCGGAACCGAGTGCGTTGTCGTTGCCTTCGCAGTCGCAGTTTTGGGCGCACGTGTATGGGATGGAGGGTGAGCGCGTCGGGAGCGCGTTCATGACGCGTGAACACATGGAGCGTCTCCGGGCTGGTGGGCCGTCGGCGCCGCCTGCACCCTCGGTGTCGCAGCCTCAGCCACCGCCACGGAAAAAAGCGCGCAAACCTTCAAAGCGGGACAGGAAGCCAAGGGGACCCCGTGTGTTCATCGGGCGTCCGCTTGCGTCGTGGAAGGTCCGGGCTGTGCGCGATCTCGAGCCGAGCGTGGAGGTGGAGACGAGAACGACCTGGGACGAAGGCGAGGGCGAGGATCGAGGGACAGGCCAAGGGCGAGGGTGGAGCAGTAGCACGGCCAGCGATCGCCTTCACCGCCACGGGCGACGCCGTCGTCGGTGTTACGTCGGCAACTCAGCACCTCTGTACGAGCCCTACGGGCGCATGCCCCCTCCGTCGCTGCGCTGCTTGACAAAGCCCGGCGCGGCACGCGACTCGGACGGGAGTCCGGCGCCACTGTCCGAGCCGGAGGGGGCGGCGGACGATGGTGATGATGTGAATTGGCCGCAGCCTGGGGTGGGCGAGTGTTGTACGTGGGAGCCGCCTGCGCCGCCAGGCGTGAGCGTGAGCGTTTCGAGTGGTGGTCTCTCGGGTCCGTTCGTTGGGGAGCCACCGGGCCTTGAGTCGCTACCCGGTTCTGTGGGTACGTGGCCGGACGTGGACGGGCTGCAGGGTCTGCATCCATGTTTGGGTGTGGGTTTGGGCGCGGCGATGGACGTGGACAGTGGGCAAGGGCGGGGGCGGGCGTCAGCGGCGACGGGACCCTTTTCCAACGAAGACATGCAGAAGGCGATACATGCTGCGCTCACCGCGCTCAGCCTTCTTGATGGAGGAGGGTCTTCATAAACACAAGGAATAACGTCCAACTTATGGGTAAATACTAATAGAAGGATGTTTGATTACTTAACGAGGCAGGTTTGGGAGATTACAAGGGAAGTACAACGTTAGATGTATAAATTCGACTACTCGATCATAATCAATAATTGCGCGTGTGATGTTCCGCCGATAAGGGAGATAAAAGGGTACGTAGCGTCTAGCGGGGGGGGTTAAGTATATGAATCACGTCTAGGGAAACGGCAAAGGTGAGCACACTCAGAACGAAACGCGAGACTGGATGCAATACGTACCAGCCACATCCAGAACGCCTCCAGCTTGTTCTTTGCCGGTGGATCGTCGTATCTGTTCCAAATCGCGCGATCAACATCATTGGCATTGGCGTTCACGACGATCAAGAGCGGTACACGCACGTCATGTCTTCGAATTCTTTTACGTTATTAACAAAGTCTATTTCTTCTGCGCTGACGGTCTGCACGCGCATGACCAGCTTGGCGCTGATGTAGAGCACAGGAAAGAGCACGACCGGCAAGTACTGGGTCACGAATGTGGCGGTGGACCAGTGATCCTTGAGGAAGACTTCCCAAGCGCCAAACTGGAGACGAGATGCCCGGCAGCAGCGCAAAAAAAAAAAACGACGGTAAAAGAGATTGCGTCAGCCCGATGCAGCGACTCGGACTACACACACACGATAACGGAGAGATACCCACGATGAGCACGAACGCGCACCCACAGACACACCACCATCCCGCGAACGGCTGCAATCGAGAGGTGAAGGGAAGTATGTCCCTGCCCACGCCCTGTACTTTCATGCCCTCATAGAACCTGAGATACGTCACTCCGATACCGAACCAGGTGACTAGGCCGGCGGTAGCGGTGAAGTGGGAGAGCCAGGTAAAGACAATGCCGGAACTGTTCCCGAGCGTCATGTAGGAGAGGAATGAAAAGCAAGCGCAGGCACCGACGGCGACGTAGGGCAACCCAGAGCGCGTTGTCCGACTGAAGATCTTTGAAGCACTACCACTGACGGCAAGACCGTCTGAGGGACAATGTGTTAGTCGTGAGTGCGATCGCTGAAGAGATGCATACATAAACTGCGTGATGCGAGGTAGAGGTCAGTGGAAGCAGTAGACCATGCAGAAGTTATAATGGCAGCGTTGATGATCTGTAAGTGTCAGAGCCTGGCAATGAAAGGAGACTGTTTAATCTGTAACATACCGAAGGCAAGACCTTGATACCGGCTCCATTGAAAGCAATGACGAACGGAGAAGCGGAGGCGTTGATGGAGTCCAGGTTTAGCAACGGATTGTTGGAAGGGACAAGTAAGCCAATGACGAATACGCCCACGATATAGAACAGCATGACACGAAAGTAAACTCTTTTGATTGCCTTGGGGATGTTCCGGCGGGGATTCCTTGCTTCAGCAGCCGCCATCTAGAGACACAGATGGATGAGGCAGGGCAGAAAGGAGTCTCGATGAGAAAACGAACCGCTACTGCTTCAGTGCCAAGGTACGCGAACATAGCTTCGGTGACGACACTACAAGTTCCAAGGAAGTGGCCCTTTGGACCAGTAAACCCGTAATAGTCAGTGAATGGCCCTGGATTTTTCCAGTATCGGAACCCGATGCGGTCGTGCTTTGGACCTCCACCCAAGTCGACAATGATACCGAGAATAATCATTCCGATTATTGCAAGGACTTTAATTGAACTACAGATGGATCTGTAAGCAGGGAACCGGACAAAAATCTAATGCTGCAGTTCACCTGAACCAGAATTCTGCCTCTCCGTATGCACCTATGGTGTATGTGAGGGGGGGAAAGCATAATAGGGAAAGTTCTTACCGACGCCGAGGGCGTTAATCCCAATGGCAACGACCAAGCTCAAGGTAATCCAAGCGGCAGAACTAGTAGTCGTGTCCCAAAATTTGATGAGGGTTGCTGCTGCTGCTAATTCGGCTAGGAGACATTCAGTAACAAAGGACCTTCATATTTGACTGCACAGACCAGGTAGGCCCAACTGTGTCGCAAGGGTAAGTGAAAGAGCTGGATTTAGCGTGGGATAATCTCACTGTCCATCCATACCAATAATTCCAACCGATTGCAAAGGCGAAGGCAGGATCAACAAATCGATCCGCGAGTTTAATGAAACCGCCAGGGAGGGGTAGGAAAGCCGACATTTCGCCGAGAGAGAGCTGTGGTGAGAGGTTAGACAATGTACGCCCAGAGTTGGTGAAGAGAGGGACAGACCATAGTAGCAAAACATATCGAACCCATGAACAAGTAACCCAGGAGCAGACCGACGGGCCCACCATTTCTGAGAGAGTTCGCTGTTCCGAGGAACAGACCTGTACCGATGACACCACCAATACTGGAAGCGACGGTCAACTGGGGTGCTTGGAACGATAAGCGCTGAGGATTATATACCTAATCATCGTGACATGACGGTTTTTCAGCTTGCGGCATAGGGCAGTATGAATGTCGGGATATGTTTGGTCCCCGGCATCGGAGGGTCTCTGTTGACTGCTACCTTGGTCGGACTCCATGATGGATGAGGAGAGAGGCAGCTAGTGTCAGCGCGGGAAACCTATGTGGGAGCCACTTGCAGAGGTCCGTTCATTGTGTTTTCTGTCCGCCTTGGTGGTGATAAAGTGGCTGATGACGGCCACATTGTTCCGGGAGGGTCCGGTCCTGGTCGACGGTCCTCGGCTGGGCCTCCGAGCGGGGCCAGGGGTCCTGGCGCAGTGGCTGGTGTCCCGATAGTAGTAGTTAGTGTCGCTGTCCTGTTGCTAGGACCCATCCCACCGCCACCGCACCATTCGGTGTCGATTCCCTCTCCCTGGACCCCTCTCCAACATATACACGTTCGTTCGTCGAAATTTCGACTGGAAGACCTTCACAGCCTGTCGAGAGAGCTGACTAAGTGTCCTGGCAACGAGAGGAAGGCGGCACTGGGAGCGAGAATCAGATGTGAAAGCGACACGTACGGGCGAGCGCGTCTGCAGTCACAAACGCGCGTTTGACAACAAAAGACCAAGCCGCGAGGGAGTTCCAGACTGAGAGATGGCGGTGGCATCGTAAACCGTTGGAAAACGTAATCGTACCATAACTTGTGCTAGTAGGGGAGCCAAAGAGGAAAACGGGCCGAGCGTCACCTCTGAATAACAACGAGGACAAGCAGAACACTACTTTCGAGGCATCGGGAGAAGTAAAACAGGCAAGAAAATATAGTGTAGACGCACTGATGAGGCCCGACATCGGCCAGAAATGTCGTGTCGTGGCGTTTTATTGTCTTCGAGTGTGAAGGTGCGATGCAACCTATTTCGCTGAAGGTTAAACATCCGGTGACTCGAACTACCCGAATAGTGACGAATAGATGGAGCCTGAGAGACACACCCATATGTTAGTGCTAGTTTGGCGTCTACTACCATGCGGTAGCTAGTAGCGTGCTGTTTAGAATCACAGAATTAAGCTTGCCCGTATGAATAGAACTTCAACTCTGAGTCCGAGTGCTCAAAGAGCAAAAAACCATACCGGTTCCTTTCAAGCAAGGAATTAGAAGTCCGGCGAGGGATTCGACGTATCTCGTAAAAAGCTATGGTGCAAGCGTCTGCTTTTGGAGTGCAGACCGGGATAAGAATCATAGGATCAGGGTGTGGCGAGTATCATTCAATTTGTTAGTTTCTTGATTGAAGATTCCGTGTCCATCTCGTTGCTGCTGTAAAATCCTGGACAGCCCTTGAAGTTGTTGATCACGGGCTGGTCGTATGGATGGTAGTGACATGGAACGGAGCATTCGGCCGGACCGACACGCTGGCAGGAAGTGCCGAAATCACATGATGCACTCCAGTGGAACCAATAGATCTTGATAGATTTTAGATTCAAACTGTTACAGTTCCATCGACCAACTGAAAACATGATCATTGGCCACCTCGCCCGTATGCGTATAATAGTTGCAAGTCAAGTCAGGATATGGTCGGTCCCAGGAATCAAAGCCAGCTGCTCTTCGTCCTGGCGCGACCCGATTCTTCAAGTTCAAACGACACTTTGGCTGAGGTCCAGGTTAAAATTTTGCGTTCTGAAAAACCTTCCGTGCTCTAGTAGTGGTGGACACCTGCGCAAGTTGGAGTTGGTACGTCGGAAATGAAATCAGTTCTACAAAGTGCCTCGCAAGGCTGCGCACCTGCCAGATCTGGCTCTGATTGTTTCTAATTTCAGCGCTACCGGTGACCGTACGAGCCATTCCAGTCCGACACTCGCAAATGACTCGGACGGCAGCCTCACGCCGCCTGCCCAAGTTGGAGGCCGGTGGTTGGCTGCAGCCAGACTCGGAGGGAGCCACCTATCGAGTCGGAGTCGCCAGGCAGGATCGTTCCTGTAGGGGAACTACAAGATCTCAGGCCACCTGGTGCCGTGGGTATGTAGCCAGATGTAGATGGCCTGCGTTCGAGTTCGGTCGTGGTGATGGATGTGGACGTTAGGGAAGAGCGGGCGTCAGCGTCAAACCAACTTCTTGACGACGGGTCTTTTTTCAAGTAAAGAATGTCCAACTTGTGAGTACACAGTACATACTATGCCTGATTGACGAGGTGTGTTTCACGAACTAGGGTACAAATTCAAGTAAACAAATAATCGCGCGCGTAGTGTTTTTGCCGGTGACATGGAGGACATGGGATACATGGTACCACTGGCAATGTACATGTTGCGGGGTATATTTCTTACATGGGGGAACAGCGAGAATGCTGGGAATATACATATCGCGGGGTATATTACTTACATCTAGGGGAACGGCGAGAATGAACACACGGACGAAACGCGAGACTAGATGCGATACGTACCAGCCACGTCCAGAAGGCCTCGAGCCTGTTCCTGGGTGGGGGATCGTCGTATCTGCTCCGAGTCGCGTGGTCAGCATCGTGCGACGCAGCGACATCATTATAAGACGGTACGTACGTCATTGCTTCGAATTCTGCTACGTTGGTAACGAAGTCCATGTCTTCTAACCTGACGGTAGACACACCCATGATCAACTTGGCGCCGACGTAGAGCACGGGGAACAGCACGACTGGTAAGTACTGGGTCACGAACGCGACGGAGGACCAGTGACCCTTGACGAAAACTTGCCAAGCTCCAAACTGGAAAAGCGAAAGATGGTAGGGAGGTTCGAGAGAGCAGTATGGGTCGTCGGGGACGGAGAATCACGGGAAGGAGCGAGCGTCAGACAATGCACGACTAACACGTAACAAGGGACACGTACGAGGAGGATAAACGCGCACCCACAGACACACCACCATCCCGCGAATGGCTGTAATCTAGAGGTGAAAGGGAGTATTTCCCTGCCAATGCATTGTGCTCTCATGCCTTCGTAGAACCTGAGATACGTGACTCCAATGCCGAACCAGGTGACCAGACAAGAGGTAGCAGTGAAGTTGGAGAGCCAGGTAAAGACAATGCCGGAACTGCTCTTGATTGACATGTAAGCGAGGAACGCAAAGCAAGCAGAGACTCCGACCGCCACATAGGGCAAGCCAGAGCGCGTCGTGCGACTTAAGAGTTTTGAAGCGCTACCAGAAACGGCAAGACCATCTAAAGGGGCGATGTGCTGAATATGAGAGTGATCACTGAAAAGATGTTCTGCATACACAAACTACGTGATGAAAAGTAGATATCACTTGAACTAGCAGACCACGCAGAGGTTAGGATGGCAGCATTGATGATCTACAAGAAGTGTCAAAGTCCGACAATGAAACAAGATGCCCCTGATCCGTTACGTACTGAAGGCAGGACCTTGATACCAGCTTCAGTGAAAGCAATCACGAAGGGGGAAGCGGAGGCGTTGTGGGAGTCGAGGTTGAGCAACGGATTGTCGGAAGGGACAAGTAAGCCAATAACAAGCACGCCCCCAATATAAAACAGAAAGACACGAAAGTAAACCCTTTTTATTGCCTTGGGGATGTTCCGGCGGGGATTCCTT
>JBBPOB010000612.1:0-14716 GCA_038091275.1 Tylopilus subfusipes | reverse complement strand
CCAGAGCCACCAAAGGGGATTATAGAGCTTTGGAAGAGAGTGCAAGCAGAGTGGGAGAAGATAGAGGTGGGAAAGTGTCAGGAATTAATTGAGAGTATGCCTAGAAGGGTTCAGGATGTGATCAAGGCACAAGGGGGATACACATCATACTAATTGTGCATAGCCTGTATTCAGCAACAAAACTGTTGCAATGACATGGGTGGCTTAAAATGGACATATTTCCACAGCCACTGGACCAAATCACATGGCCCAAAGTGCAATAGATAGCCAAGAGTGTCTACTTTATTTCGTTTGACTAGTACTAAGCGAGATTCCCACACTCTGACATGCTATATAACATGCACTCCAAAATAGTCAAACATTGCAACGGTTTTGTTACTCAGTGTAGGGAATTGTGGAAACTGTCAGGCCCACACTGACCATATCATTGCTGCAATGAGTGACCCAGAATAAACTGTTGAAATGGCAATAAATGTGCCAATCAAACTTGCTCAGAAAGAGTTTTTCCAAGAATTTGATATCAGCAAACTCACAAGGGAAAACCCCTTGGGAATGATAGAAGAGCAGTTGACTACCACAACCCAAATGATGGGGTATTACCTCCATCACATGGATACCAAGTGTGTCACACTCATCAAGGAGGTCATAGGCCTCCAACATGAAGTAGAACACCTCAATACAGAAGGAATAAACCTTCAAAATGGGCTCACAAGCCTGGTCAAACAACTTCGTGAGTTGTGAGAGCAACAAGCTAGCATCAATGTGAATATTGACTCAGTAGAGCTGAGCACACTCCATGATAAGATGGTCATCAATTGCGACAGGACTGTCATATCCATTTCAACCCCTATTCCACTCCTCCCATTACCCCTCCACTGAACTCTGGTCTATCTCCAGTCCACCCTCACCCTAGGCCTCAGGACTTCCCTTGGAGTTCATCTCCTCCACATCAGACCTCTGTTGTACTGCTACCTAATCTCTGTTGCACATGTATCACATCATTCCCTTACTTCCTTCCAATCTTTGCTTCACATGTACTCATCTGTCCCTCATTCCTAACCATATGTAACTCCTGTCTCATCTCCTCTCTCCACATGTCCTCTTACTTATCTTGTTCCTTACCACATGCTCTCCTGTTCCAAACTCCAAACTCCAATCCAAACTCCTACTATATAACTCCTGTCATTACTGCCATGTAACCTTAGTATGAATATCAACAATAGTCACTCCTTCTTGCTCTCATCCCTCCTTGCTCCTTGACTCCTCAGCTCCCTCCTACCTCAAATCTCTGCTCCTCCAAAACTGGGACAATGAGTCTAGACAAGGGCATAACACACAAGTCCTGCACCAAGTTCCATACATACCCCATCCATATCTCCATCAGACCTCCAGTCCATCCTGAACTTACCTACCTCTACCCCCCTCAGTTCCATCCAGACTTCCCATGGACTTGAACACAGAGGAACTGGACTTGACAGGGATGATTAAGACCCTTCCAAAGAGTGCTTGGGAAGCTTCCCTGGAGGCATCAAATGCTTCTGACACAATGATGGTGGTAGAAACATCAGCACTCAAAGAACAGAAGTGGATATGGTCCAAGTACTATTGACCTCTCCACAGAGATAACTGTGGTGCATGCCAATCATGCATTGAGCACATTAACAAAAGTATTGTTGAGGAAAACCCCTCACTCAATGTGGTGCAACTACTATCAGAGCAGTTCACTAAGTGTGAATATGATCGTGGATGGGATGATTGTGACAAAGTGCAAATGCAAGGCCAGGGTATGGATCTGGATTGTATTCAGTATGCACTGCACATACTTGTGAATCACATTGCAAAATTGGGTTGGGTGATCAAGAATGCTTCTGAGATTACTGGAGATAATGCAAATCTCATTGAACAGAATGGGATTAGTGACCCAGTGTTCATCATAAATGAACTGCATAGCATTAATCATATGCTCTTCTCAATGCTCCCATGTGATGTCCATACATATGTGGACAACATTGTGGTTGAAACACCACCTGATCCATTAACCATTGGCCAAAATGAGCCAGACCAACCACTAATAGTCAATATGGCAGTGATCAAGCATCTGGGGGATGAAAATCCCTGTGCTTTTTGATATGCAATGAATTTGAAACCTATGGTTAATACCACTGCAGATGTGCAACCAAAAATTGATTCAAAATTGCACAGATGTGCAACCATTGAAACCAAAGTCAGCAGATGCAACACCTACATCATGATTGATACTGGGAGTACCACAAACTTTGTGAGCCCAGCTTTGCCAAGGTCACAAGGATGAAAATATTCCCTTTTGAGCAGCAACTTACACTGCAGTTGGGCTGCATTGGCAGCAGATCAAAGATCACACATGGTGGTTCTTCAAACATATAGATTGGAAACAAAGTATCCCAAATATACTTCAATGTAGTGAATATTGACTGCTATGACTGTATCCTAGGGATACCATTCCTACAGGAACATCATGTGGTCATTGACTTTGCAAAGCAAAGTCTATGTATTGGCAAGGTAGCAATTGCCCTGTTGGAGGAGAACAACTTGGTCAAGTGACCTAACATCCTCCTTCTTGAGATCATTGACTCTTGAGCCCTGCATGGCCAAAACAGCCTTGTGAGGGCTCTAAGGGGGAAGAAATTGGAGGAAAATGGCCCATATCAATACCCCAGAAGGCAAAAATATTGCCAGAGCAGCAACTTGCTGCAATGAAAATGTGAAGAATACATGGGGAGGACAAGAAATTGTTCAATGAGGATATATCTCAACTAAGGGAACAATGGTTCCAAAAATATAAGATACAATTGGGAGAAATGGTCCCAAGACTTCCTTCATTGTGGGAGGTAAATCATAGAATCCTGCTATTTGAGGAAGGCAAGCAATATGCCTACCACCTTCCTTGCTGCACAGATGCACTGAAACAACAACTGTTGGATAAAATCTGACTTTATACTGATGCTGGTTGGTGGGAAATGAAGAGTGTCCCACAGGCTGCCCTGATGCTCTGCATCCTAAAGAAAAACAGGAAGCTGAGAACAGTCATTGAATGTTGGAAATGGAATGACAATATGATCAAGGACATGACACTGTTTCTGGATCAAGACCAGATCTGCATGGATGTAATCTGAGCAAAATACCACTCTAAGATTGACTTCTCGAATACATACAAGCAGGTCCAGATCAAATCAGAACATGTCTGGAAGATGGCCTTCTTGACAATCTATGAAACCTTCATAAGCCAGGTCATGCAACAGGGGAATTGCAATGCCCCTGTGACCTGATGACGGTGATCTTTAGAGATCACATCAGATGTTTTGTATATGTCTATCTGGACAATATATTTGTCTTTAGTGACATGCTGGAGGACCATGAGCGGCATCTCTGAGTCACATTTGAGGTTTTGGAGAAAGCAGATTTCTTCCTCAAAAGGGAGAAATGTGATCTCTACACCAAGAAACTCAACTGCCTAGGTCATCTCATTAATGACAAGGGTGTTCATGCCAACAAGGACAAGATGTCCAAAATCCAAAGCTGGTGTATGCCAAGATCACTGAATGAAGTTCAACAATTTGTCAGACTTGTCAAATATCTGGCACAGTTCATGCCAGAGATATCAGTGTATACTATGCCCTTGATGGGAATACAGAGAAATGGACACCAATTTAAATGGAGAGAAGTCCATGATCAATGCTTCCAGATAATCAAGGATCTGGCATGCAAATATCCAATACTTAAGCTGATCAATCCAAGTAAGGATGAGCCTATATGGCTCATGTGTGACACTTCCTTCTATATGGTGGGCACACTGTATGGGCAAGGGCCTGACTGGAAAACCTGTTGCCCAGTAGGCTTCATGTCCAAAAAACTGAGTGATGCTCAGCAGAACTACTGGACGTTTGAGCAAGAAACACTTGCCATAATCAAGACACTGCTCAAGTGGGAGGATAAACTCCTAGAATTCAGATTTACAATTGTAACCAATCATAAGGCACTTGGGTACCTCCAAATACAGCATAAGCTATTCAGCAGACAGATCCACTAGGTTGATTATATGTCATGGTTTGATGTGACAACAATCTATGCCAGAGGTTCTGAGAACTGAGTAGCAGACTATCTATCCCAATATTATGAAAGGGAAGAGGGAGATGATTTCCTTGACGAGGAAATTGACTGGGCAAATGCAGATATCTGCTTAAACCCAGAAGGGAATGACCTTTCCCAAGACCAATGGCTAGAGCTAAAGGCTATGGCCATTGAGGAGGTAGGCCCTCAGAAAAGTACTCACCTTGCTGAAAAGCAAGAAGCATGTATACTGAAGGCACAGGAAATGGCATCAGCAGCAGAAAGAACAGCTGAGGACACTTCCCACACAAATGTAAGGAAGGATTCTACAGTTCTCAAATCCACCAGGACATCCAAAGTCCCTCCAGTGGAGTATGGGAACCAGTCTGATCTTCTTAAAATGATCAAGGAAGGGTATAACAAGGAACCCTTTTATGTTAAAACCATGGCTAACCCTAGCCATTTCCCACTTTTCTTGATAAAGAATGATCTTAAATCATGGGAAAGAGGAGGTTCTGTGCCTTCCTCATGCAAAATACAAGGGTGACACAGTAATTGCCATGATTACTGACCAGAGTCACAGAACTCTGGGGCATTTTGGTGCATTAAGGATGGCAGACTATATCTGCAGGTGGTACTGGTGGCCCAAACTTGGCCAGGAAGTTGACATATTCTGTTGATCATGCCTGACCTGTCAAACCACTAAAGGCAAAAACCAACTACCCCAAGGGCTAATGCACAGCCTACTGATCCCAAGAAAACCATGGGGATCCATTGCCATGGACTTTGTGGACCATTCCCACCAAGTGAGGGATACAACTACCTCTAGGTGGTTCTGTGTCGCCTCACATCTATGGTACACTTGGTACCTGTAAACACAATGATTCATGTGTCTGAACTTGCCATGAAGTTCCTCAAGGAGGTTGTTCACCTCCATGGACTCCCTGAGACAATCATCTCTAATTGAGATACAAAGTTCACCTTGACATTCTGGCATGAGCTGCACCGAATGATGGGAGCAAAGCTCCTAATGTCAACTGCATTTCATCTGCAGACAGATGGTGCTTCCAAATGAGCCATCAGGAATGTAGTGCAGATACTGCACACATCGGTACAACCTGACCAAACAGACTGGGTCAAGAAACTATCCATGACCAAGTTCACAATTAATATAAGCATCAACAGCTCTACAGGCTTCACTCTGTTTGAACTAAACTACAGGTATTTACCTGAACTAATGACTCAACTGTCATATGCCATCTTGGCTGATGCTCCAGGTGTGGCACTGTTTGTGTGCTGAGCCAGGCAGAATCTTGAGATGGCTCATGATGTCATCATCGAGAGTCAAGTGGTACAAGCCCACTACACCAATAAACAAAGGACAGAGGATAAGACCCTCAATGAAGGAGAACTTGTGTACCTCTCCACCAAAAACCTCTCAATGCCAAAAGAACAAGCAAAAAAGCTCGTTCCAAGGTACATTGGACCTATGAAGGTCCTGAAAAGTGGTGGTACCAATGACACCTATACTCTGGACCTGCCAGAAATAATGCTCAAATGACACATACAGTACATCCAATGTTTCACATCAGGTTATCGTGTCAGTATGAGAACAATGATGACATCCTCTTCCCAAAGCATGAAGCACAAGCATTCTATGACATCAGGAAATCCAACAATGATGAATAAATCATCAACAAGATTCTAGCCCATTGCTGGGAAAGGAACAAAGTCAAGTTCCTCGTTAAGTGGAACCTTGAAGATTCCACATGGAAGCCATGCTCCAATTGTGACAATCTCAAGGCCCTAGATAGGTACCTCAAACTATAGGGAGTGAGTGATGTGTTCAAATTGCCCCAAAGGGCAATGACAGAAGAGGTGCCTAAGTGCAATAGGACATCCACAATATGGAAGCCCAAGGGACACTAAGTTCCACAGGTCTTAACAAAAGGAAATAACAAAATACAAAATACAAAATACAAAAGAACAAAAATAGAAACACAAAGGAACACACCACCACTGTAGGATCACTAATCATAATTTACATTTCAGACTTGCCAATCATTTCCCTTTTTCATTATTTCCACAATTGAAATTCCCACACTACATTTAATAATACAAGGTCCACATCTCTTTCTCTCTTTCCTTCATACCACAATGTCCAATTGTGTATCATTGCACCAGCAACATGTCTTCTTCAAGATCAGTCTCAATGAACTCACATTCCCCAACACCCTCTTCTTGCTTGCCATCCCATGGCAGGTCACTATCACAAGGCACATCTCCCCCTGAACATGTCACATCTTCTTTTACCAGCCAAAAGGTCAAAGCTAAATGACAAAGAGACAACTCTTCATCACCAAGATGCTCTAAGCACCAACCTCAGCCATTACCAGGATGATGGGTTGTGAAACCACCAGACTCACTGAAGAGCTGATAGTCTGAGATGAGAGCAAGCAGGGCAAGGAATCAGTGGACAGTGGAGAATGGGAAATCTACAAGTGAACAAGACTGGAGAGTCCAGTCATTCACCTAGATCTTTATATACTATTCTAAGATTTGTACATGTGTATGGTAGATCTACAATATCCTATGTCTAGTCTACCATGAGGAATACATGTGTGTACAGCCCAGATAACTGGATCATATTCTAGAGGATGAAGGGAAGTCATGGTGAGTCAGAGGTGTACATAAGGATGAGCATGAGGAGAGATAGGGGCATAAGGCAGAGATAGTGCATGGAGATGAAATACATGAGGTGCTCATGAGGTAGATAAGGGATTGACTATCTATGACTCATTCCTAATTGATCTGACTAGTTATAACTCATCTTGAGTTAATCTGACTAGTATGTCAGCAAGGATGTTAGCAAGGATTAGTGCTGATGAGGTTGAGAGTTTGAATCTCTCAATGGGCAAATATTTAAGTAGTGTAGAAATGTGTATGAAATGTGTAGTAATGACTAAGGGTTTAGGAGAAACATAACAGGTTGCACACCCATTCCTGCCATTTGTATAGCACAAAAGGTCCTGTGAGGTGTGCAACAACTATGGCGTGCATCTTGGTGTGGCAACTGCTGGATTCAGCAACTCTTTTTCCCAAGTAGTTGAACGACTTGTCAACCACTCTACAATCATGGCTCAGTAGGAGCCCCACAATTTCTTGCTTCACAAAGCTGACCGTCTCCATTAACAACAAGACAATCTTCAACTTGCGCTGGATCAAACATGTGTAGAAATCACACACCTGTCCCAGAGGATTAACATCCCCATCCCCCTCTTCTCCACAGATGAGACATGCCAGCTCAAGCAGGCATGTCTTAGCTCTCTCCAACTACAGGCCAATCCTGTTAACTTATCCACTGGCCCTTCAAGGCTACCCCTCAAATCTCACCTCAACTTCAGAGGTCTGTCCTCAGAAGTGTCCTCATCAGGCACCACTGGAACACCTTTGAAGTCCCATCTTTTCAGGGGGAGGGTGCAGGAGGAAACCCCTGCTGCTGCCCCCCAATCACTCTCATTCTGTATGCAGGCTGGTCCTGCACCATCCATGTCATCTTCCCACAAGGGAAAAGGAAAGGAGGCTGAACCTCCAGTCAAAATCATTCCCCTTGACAACTCAGCATGTCAGCTACTCCCCTACAACAACATGCCCAAAGGGGAGATCACTGCCAACCCATTCAAAGGGATCCAGGGACCAATGTTCCCTGGATGGAAAGATATTCCCAACATTGGCCAGATGTTGGGTGATGCCCACAATGCAAAGGGAATGTGCACCATCTTTGTGCACACCAACAAATGCATGTGCACCTATGAAGGCAAGATGGCCAATAAGGTCATTGACATCATATAATTAGGACAGATCCCTGCTGTTGCAGAACAGGAGGGGAATGCATTCTTGTACTGCCAGGCCTCAGACCTGGTCTTACTTCTCCATCACTGGAGGAAGCACAAAAATCTCAAGGTGAGTGACCTGATGAAGGTCACCCTCAAGGCATGGAGGTCCCCTAGCTGGGCCTCTGAAAAGGCAAAAAAGAAGAAGGACACCTTCAGGAAGGGGGCAAAACAATGAGAGCCCCCTTCACCTCCCATTGTTTTGCAAGTGCTACAGAAGTAGCTTCTGTTAGAATCCATCCCAACTTCAACATTGTCCCAGGGCAAGATAACCACCTCATCATCCTATCATGCCCCAACAAGGCCAGCACCCATATTGACCAAGCCCAAGACTAAGGCATGGGCAAAGTCTACTTTAGGCACTAAATTGGCACTACTTCCACCAGGGGCCCCACCCCTAGATGCACCTGTCAATGAATGGGCAATCTTCATTGAAAGTTGTCAAAATTCAAGCAGCAGCTATGGGGGCCTGCATAAGGTCTTCCCAGGTGCACTCGGGCTCCCCCTAGACCATGGGAAAGCAGTTGTTGTTGTTGTCCTCACATGCCCCTCAGCATAACATGTCTGAGGGTTTCTCCTCATGGAGTGGTTAGCTCCAACCCCCCGAGGTTGAGATAGGCACAGGCCTGCTTGGCTTTGAGCACTTCTTGGCATCCTGGCCATCCCAGGACAATATTGCTGGCTGTGTGAATGGGCCAAGGTAGTCCCTACTCAAGGAAGAACTGGCGCCTGGGTCAGCAAGTTCAATGGCCAGTCCACAGTCAAAGAAGTCACAGCATATCTAGCTGCCAATAGTGTCACCTACCATGACACAGACAATGCCATCTCCTGGGCTCAATGGGCAACTCATGAGCTGATTGACCTAGTTGACTCAAATGGAGGTTTCACTGACACAAATGCCTCCAAGCCTCTCCTCCCACTTTGGGATGAGATCAATCAGACGATTGAGAATGCCAAACTCACCCACTCAAAAGAGTGGTATGAGAAAGAGGCTAGCTCCCAAGGTGTTGCCATGGAGGATATACAGTACCTCCACTCAATATATCCCTGGGGGCCTTGAGGGACAACAACCTCCTTGTGTGCTTTGGTGAGGCTGCACTCTTGTACAACCTCACATGTATCCCTCACAATGACTATGATGTTGCCCTCACAAAAGAAGCAGAGTCAACAGGTCCAGTGCAGATGTAAGAAAGGATGTTATGATCAGGGCAACAGCTCCTTATTTTTTGTGGGCCCAACCCCACTGATTTTTCTTTAACATGTCTGATTGTTTGCAGGGGCGTAACCCCCCTTGTTTCTTTATTTCCTTTGATCTGTGCCTGTGTCTAATTTTACCTTTCTTTACCATACCATTCAATCCTGTCTAGTATATACAGTTTCTTTTTCTCACTTGTATATAAATATAATGTGTCTATTCTCTTTGCACTGAGGCATGATGCACCTTAAACAGGGAGGGTGTAAGGGGCTTAAGGCCCCTAATATGGTACCTATGGGTGACAATGAGCCCAATATGAAATCAGGTGCATGGATCAGACATGATCAGGCACATGTGATGAGAGATATCACATGTGCAGTAGCCAGTAGATAAATGGGGAGCCTCATAACAACAGGCTCCCCATCTATTTTACCTCTATGTTATCGTTATCACTGGGCAAATCCATACAGTTCACTTCACCTGTGTGATCTTGAGGACTAAGGATAAACCCCTTACATGCCTGACATCACACTGTAGGCAATACTTAGGTAGTACAACTAGTCACCTTGATTGCAAGTATCATGCTATTGCTTGTATGATGTACATTACTTTCAGCCAGGGTGAATGCTTACCACACCAGCAGCCACAATTTCACATAACTGTCAGTTCCAAGAGGCAAATACAATGTGAACCATACCTCTATTGTCATGCTCTGCATAACATTGTGCCTGTTCCACTCAAATTTTCAGGCTCTCACATGAGGGATGTTGTATCATTGCTTCAGTACCATCTCAGGGCAAGGATGAGGGTGCACGAGCATGGTGTGTGAGGGTCACCAGGTGCATGAGGCAAGGGGGAGAGGATGAGGGTAAGGACAGGGCAAGGACAAGGACAGTGTCATCATTGTTGTCCCATCATCATGTCACTGTCATTGTGTCATCAGGTGTGTAAGGACAAGGGTGAGGGTGAGGACAAGGGAGTGGACATGGACACATGAGGATGAGGGCAAGGGTGGTGACAAGGGCAGTGTCATTCCCATTGTCATCCCGTGTCACATCACTGTCATCGCATTGTCAGATGTGTGAGGACGAGGGGAGGGTGAGTAAGGGGGAGGATGAGGGCGAGGGCAACTCAACGAGGGTGAGGATGTGGATGGGTTAGGGACAAGAGCAATGGTGAGAAAGGTATCATCGCATCATTGTGTGTGTGAGGAAAATGGTGAGGACAGTATCCTCGTCACCGTCGTGTCATCGCTGTTGTCCTATCACTGTTGTTGCATTGTTGTTGCTGTTGTTGTTGTTGTGTGTGAGGGCGAGAGGCGAGAGGTGAGGGCGGGGGGCAGCGTTCAGATGTAAAAGTGAATGGGAGAGCATGAATGTGGTCTCATTCATCTTTGTACGTGAGGTGGCAACTCGAGGATGACAGAGAGGGCGATGGCAGGGGCGCAGGAGGACGATGAGAGTGAGGGTGAGAGGAACCATGATGAACTTACGATCAAAGACGAGTCCAACTATCTTGGTAGACTTGCACCGGAAGCTTCCTCTCTCGAAGAGTGATATAGACTGCGGGGTTGGTAGGAGCAGTTTCCCAAGTGTCTTGGGGGTCATAGGTATCACGGAGGCGTCGGCGGTGGAGGGAACAGCGACAGGACACAACTTACCACGTGTCCAAGTCCGCAGCACTCAAACAAACGTAATTATAGCAGAGGGTGAGAAGTTGCATAGCCTGCGTAGCTGCCGTGAGGATCGACGAGGAGGTACTCGAGACTCGGAGGCACCGACGAGGTCGCGGCAGGGTTTGCAATGCACAGAGCCGCTGAAGTCCTGGCAGCGCCAGGGGACATCCAGAGCATTGGGAGAGGTCCCAGAAACTTCAGGAACAAGCGCATTGACGAGATGGACTCACCATGGCCAGATAGAGCCCTAGGAGGTCATTTGAGCGAGCAGGGGGAGTCGAGGCATGTCGAGGGCGATTCGAGCGGCACGAACGTTGTAGACGGCAGTGAATACGATGGGGAAGGACCCAGGAACAAGGAAAACGAGCACGTCGTCGAAACGAACGCGCTACGTCGAGATATAGGGTCAGGAGACCCAGAGGATGACCAGGATGTGATGGGAGCTGTCGAGCGCAATTTCAAGCGCAAAAACGATGGCGACGGCGTCGTATATGATGGGAACGGTGGACGGAAGGGTGGTACAACGAGCGCAGTGCGCCGCGACTCGAAACGAGTCGAAATGGATGCATTAGCGGCAGAGAAGGCACGTCAGCACGAACAACGAAAGTGCATGACGGCGCACATACCTGAGCCATCCATGCCACCTCCCAAGCATTCTCAGCGACCTACCGACCATCCAAACTTGCTGCGTCGTTGAGAACCACTGAAAATGCGATCTAGAAGAATCAGTACCAGCTGGTCCACTCACCAGGCCATCCAGAAGTGCTGATGACATATCAGGCAAGCTGGGGGCATCCGATATGTTGTACATGGACCGGAGATGGTGCCCAAGCAACCCTGAGGCGCAAGATGTGAAGTTGAGGCTGCTGGAATTGATCGAGGCAGAGGCAGGAGGGCGTGTCGTCAGCATCGCGTTGAAGGAGGGGAGGAAGGGTGGGTGATGGTGATGCAGCATCATCGTCATGTCGTCAGTGCGTGCCGTCATTGAGGGCGACTCGGAGCGTGCGTCGTTCTCGGGTCAGTGGAAGAGGAGGAAGGGTAGGCGAGTGACGTTGTCGTCACATCAAAGGAGGGAGGGCGAGCGTGTGTCGTCGCCATAACCTTCGTTAGCATGTTGTTGTTGTCGTGTCGTCGAGGACAAGGGTGGGTGAGGGTGAGGGCCCGGAGCCGGCGTCGTCGCGTCGTAGTCATGACGAGGCTGATGGTGAGGATTAGGGCATGTTGTCAGCGTCACAGTGGGTGAGGGGAGAGCATGGAGACGGCGTCATTGTTGTCACCTGTCCCCACAGGCTGCGGGTATTAAAACCCGCACCGTCGGGTTACCAGTACCCGTGCTATCGCCTACGAGGTACTGACAAGGTTCGAATGGCACCGGATGGATTCAATGTGATTGGACACGAGGTGCTGACGAGGCTCGAATGGCGCCGGATGGATTTCAAGGAGATTGGACGCGAGGTACTGACGAGGTTTGAATGGCGCCTGGACAAGGCTTGTTTTATTTTGGCCATGGGAGGCCCGTGAGATGCGTGAACGCAAGGTACTGACAAGGTTCGAATGGCGCTTGGACGAGGCCTGTTTTGTTTTGGCTATGCGAGGCCCGCAAGATGTGTGGTCTAAGAGACCTATTATTGCCTACAAGCCTGAGGGAAATGGGTCTGTAAGACCATCGGAGTTTGAAGAAAGTGCTGCCTGAGTGAGAATATGGTAATGTGGATCGCGCTGTGCCAGATCAACTCTACAGGATGAGATGATGCAACGTACCTTCGAATCCAGCAGAGGGCTACAGGTGCGATATTGTTTTCTCTGCCGCGTCACTTCATCTGGTGCATTCTTGTAGCATCGAGATGCATAAACAAAGCATCACAGAGTACGAGTGGCCAAATGGATCATATTGGGTCAAGACGAGAGGCAGCACACTCTGAGATGTAGGGACGGATCCCTCCAATGGATTTTGTATCACTACTTGATTACGAGGATGTCAGTTGAGGTCAAATGGTGCAGTGAACCATCTCACGAGGGTACCTCTAGACCACCATGTCATCCACTGTGAGTGATGCATCAGCAGGCGTAAGTGATGCATTACTTGTGCATAATTGTTGCATCACGACACACGTCCTGTCGTGATGTTACATCACACTTTCCACAACAATAAGAGTCATTTCGTGCATCAAACTAACAGTATGGCCTGCAACATCCCGTCCTCGTCAGACAAGCGGAAAAACGACCTCTGATCAGCCCTCGTCAATGCATTCGAAATCCCATTGAACGGGGGCATAGGAGGTGATCGGAGTCCAGTGCATATTGATGAAGAGAACTGATCACTCAACAGGGAGGTACAGATTACTGACTTCACCAAAGTAAAGCAAAAAAGCAGCATTCAACATTGGACCGGTCGAGACTTTCGAAACCCACCATCCGGAATTCAACATGCACTGTCCCCAAACTTTAACTTTCCTTTTGCTTATAATATCATCATCAGGTAATTACGAAGTAACCTGTCAATCAGAGCTCATAGAATCGTTTCAAAGACACATTGAAAACATTACGTGACATTCTAACTTCTCTGATGAACTTGAATGTCCTTGACAGCTACATATACGTCAGACTGGGTGACACAGGTTGTGCCAGTGCCAGTGGGGTGGCTGTTGCTCGCATATCATGCGGACATTGTTTGCCAGAGCAAGAGCTGCAATTCATCTCTGCAAGGCGATACTCCATGGTTATGTCTGAGTTGGCAAGGGCACTGGCAGGACCTTAGCCGCATAGTGAGCAACAACCAAAGTGGGGCAGATGTGGCGAAGAAGTGAGATCACGTCATGCAGGAAGTGCGAAGGTTGTGGGGGGATAGGTCTGACAGGTGTCTCTGCAGTGCAAAGGGTAATGAAACTAATCACTAGCACCAGTGCAGTCAGTGGGAATACTCACTGAGTGTTCGACCAAGAGGGAGATAGTTAAGAGTAGAGTTGGTAGTGGATCTGACTTGTAGGAGGTCAAGAGCCACTTGGATTATACTGGGGGAAACCACCAGTTTATATACTACAGGAATGGCACACGGACCATGTACCTAATATAGGTTTTACCTATGTATAGTAACGGCAGTGGAACACGATGGAACATCGTAGAAGGATTTATAATCCTATGACATCATGCCAAGAGTATTGGCTTACAGATGTGTGCGATCCTAACGGCTATGAGTAATCGCAATCATGTCATCATCACGTGATGTTCTAGACCTTTGGATAAGAAGTCTGAAGTAGAACGATCTAGACTGATCAACGTGATTTCAACACTCCTCCTCATGATGAAGAATACTCAAAAGAAATCATCTTTATACCTGAACGTAGAGTTTGAAACCTTTCAGGTGACAGATTTTTGGTAAAAATGTCAGCAAGTTGTTTTGCGGTTTCGATATAGAAAAGTTGAATCTTTTCAGTATTGTTAACACATTTCCAAATATAGTGTTCAGGAAGTTCTATGTGTTTTGACTGTGCTTCAACAGCTGGATTTGTCGCCAAAAACATAGCTCCTTGGTTATCAACATATAAAGGGACCTTTGGGATGTCAAACCCAATCTCTTTAAAAAGTGATTTCAACCAGGATATCTGTCTTGCTGTTTC
Source organism: Tylopilus subfusipes (assembly GCA_038091275.1). NCBI lineage: Eukaryota > Fungi > Basidiomycota > Agaricomycetes > Boletales > Boletaceae > Tylopilus > Tylopilus subfusipes. Next base: position 250 of record JBBPOB010000612.1, on the reverse strand, counting down.
AGACATGGCTTTATACTCAGCTTCAGTAAATGACAATGAAATTGTCTTTTGTCTCCGAGAGACCCAAGATATAGGTCCATTTGCAAGGAATATCACGAAACCTGTTGTAGATTTTCATGTTTCAAGATCCATAGCCCAGTTGGAATCACAGAATGCCATAAATCCCAAAGTGGATTTGCCACCGAACTTTAATGCCATGTTCTTGGTAGAAGCCAAGTAACGGACAATATACAGTGACCTCAAAAAGCGT
>JBBPOB010000611.1:0-14737 GCA_038091275.1 Tylopilus subfusipes | reverse complement strand
CCTGGACTCCCGCAAGCAAATCAGGCAGCGAGAAAGCCTTGCGACAAATCTCCAGTGGACATCCTGTAACCTAGAAACGCTCAAAGGTGGGAAACTGTTATTGGGAGTTCTTGAATCTGCGTGGTGGTATCTACTCGCTCGTCCCACGGATTCGAGGCAAACTCACCTAATCTCAGGGAGCTCCTTCAAGCACAACCCCGGTATTCACTGGATGGCACTGGAACACTGTGAGTGACCAACCGAGGGACATGCCAACACACTGGCAGTAACGTGAATTCCGAGGTGCTCTCAGACTCTTTTGTTGTATTTGTGAACATGCTGCTCTTTGGATCGCGAATTTATTTTTTGATGGGGTCGCATGATGACGTGATGACACAGCACTTTCCATAAACTGAAGCAAGGTACAGTAAGTGTGGATACCGTGCAAACTTCGATCTAGCGTAGGCGTGAAAAACATGCTTCTGTTTCAAGTCCGGTAAGCAACTTCCCGACGGCGATTGGTTCCTCTTTCAACAAGTTGTTATCTGGGAGACGGGTGGTTTTGCTGGTAATGGCCGACATCCGCAAATCTGATGGCAGTTTTACCAGTGAAACGCGCTTCGCTGCTCTGGTTTTGTTCCATTCCTCTGCCTGTTCTTCAGGGAAATCGGGTGCTGCGGATGGATTCTCGTGCAAGGATGTCTCTGGTAGAGACTGGTTGGTCGTGGATAACGATAAATATGAAGTTTCGTCAGGGGATGGATAGCAGCCCGTCGAGCTATCACGTCTTGGCGTGACCGGTGAGTCGATAGCGAGAGATGGCCCAAAAATTGAGGGTGCGGCGAACGCTTCGCCCGATGGCCAATCGGGACCAAAGTCCAGCGCGGAACGGTAGGTTTCGTAAGTGGATGAATCGAAGGACTGCGAGCCCGCTGAAGCCCGTTCGTGAACCGAACTCTTGGATGAAAGCTCCTGAGTAGAGAATGGTGGCTGGGACGTGTATTCGGAGTACCGCTGGTGTAACGATTCCGTTGCGGCCTGCAAAGCGAGTGAAGTTGCTTGTTTGAAATTCTTCTCCTCGACGGCGAGATCATTGAGAAGGATGTTGCGATGACAGATGAGCTTGGTGACTTCCAAACGCATTGCCTGTATTTTCTTGGACATTATCTGAGTAGTATCCTGCAAACGGTCTCGGGTGGACTTCTGAAATGGTGCCAAAATCGCAATATTCCTCGCGATGTGCATGCTAGAATCGATCTGTGCATTGGCAACGCAAATGCGGTTCTCCAGATCTTCAACCCGTGTATGTATCATGTGGGATCTGGAGGCGAGATGGGGAGGATCTACACCAGCTGGATATGCATTCTCCACGACTGGGAGGTCTCCGGCGCTAATGCGTGCAGCGGCCAATTCTGCCTTCACTGTATCAAATGTTTCCTTGAATTGTGACGCTCCCTCGACCTCGGGTACGGATAGATCTGCCAATTCACCCTGGCGACAACACGTATCCGCAGAGTATCCATCGTGCAGCCCATCATTACCAGCAGGCCCGTCCATCCGTTCAGAGGAGTAGCGGTGATCCCATGTCAGAACCCTTGGTTGACCCAAGTTCGAAAGCTGCAAGTCGTGTAGATGTGACGTGGCAGCGGCTACTCCGGCGAGTTCGAGGACTTTGTCTGTCATTCCAAGTGATCGCATGCGTATGCCCGTGGTTTTGAAGGTACTCGCATAGTTGATACGAGAGATCCATTCATTCATATCTTTTTCCTCAGTTGTCTGGAAGAGGATGTGACGTCCATCACGAGTGGTAAGGCGAAAAGTATTCAAGTGCTGTCGTAGAGACAGGTGAGGGCTAGAGAATTGTAGCACGAACTGGTTCACCTTGCTATAGGAGCGATCCAAGACTGCTAACCCATCATTCAAGGGAATGACCTCATCGGGTTTGAACGATGTTGATGATATGGGGGTTTTTTGGGGGGGATTGTTCCATAAAAGCAGTGTTGATGACCATGATAGATCACGGAAGAGAAGAAGCTGAGATCTCGTAAGTGCAACACTATATGGCCGCCACTTGCGATTTAATGGTTTTTTCCCCCCTTCCAACAGCTCATCCTTGCGATTGAGTACAGCGACCTTAGTGAACTTGATGGTCCATGTCTCGGACGCAGGTTGTATCTCGGGTGTACCGCCAAGACCGTTGTGAGACGGACTTGCAACACCCCCAACACTTATGCCAAAGAACGCAGTCGTCGATCGCATGTCCGTTGATCCTATTTGTACCACGTGCCCCTTGGCAAAAGCCACAAGGATCTCATCATAGTTCCAGGAAGTACCAGTTCCATCCCATCGAAACGGGTTCTCAAATGATATTTGGCCTTCGACGTTGACGCGGAGCTGATCCAGCAAATTCTGCAAAGAGCCGTGAGGCAAACTGGTGGGGCTGGTGCGAAGCGCTCACATTTGTAATGAGATAGTAGGGATCAATCTTTGGTCTACTCAGTAATGCATTCCCACTTTGCATCATTGGACTTGGAAGTCCAGATGACGTGGAGGGTCTAGTGAAATTTGCTTCAGCGTTGCCTTCGGGATCTAAGGGGTCCTCGATAAAGATGAATGGTGCAAAGACGGTGTTATCATAGAAGCACTAAGAAACTGTCGTAAGAGCCCTACAGCAGAGTAAACGTGGTCCTACATACCTCGAGAACTTCAGGAATCAAACCTGGGAGCGTAGTATTCCTCACATAATCCGCTTTGGACATCTTCCGTCTATTTGACTTGTTGAACGCATCCGTGTGTAACATGATCAGGCTAAATGCTAAGATATATGGATGATCTGAATGGAGTATCATCATCGTCAATTTCCATGCCGGGGAATTAAGGAGAGTATACCTCTGGAAGTGAATAGGTCAGGATTGCAAGAAAGATACCTATTCGCAAATGCTTCAATGACACGGTCGATTTGCTGTGTCTCCCGTGGTAAACCGACATCCATCAACAATCTACGGAGTGCGACGTCGAGAGGTTCACCATGAAATCCAAAGCGCTCAATAAATAGCCTGAGAGAATCAGTATAGATGGGGTCACCACTGGAGAGAAAGTGGTTAGAACGAAGAAAATCTGCACAGTACAATCTTACGTGGAGGCCAGGACCACAGCTATGTCAGCCTTGGAGACGACGGACACCAGTCTGTTAACGAATGCTTCAGGAGATTCACCTACTCTGGGTTTCAAGACATCGGACGGAATCTGGGATAGAGACGGCCGGGGAGAGCGAGAGGATGGAGACGACGTGACTCCATTGGAAACCATGGACCCGCTTTTAGCGGGCGTTGATGGCGATGAGGCAAATAGATTGATAGATAGTCGATGCAAAAGTGGCGGGTTGGTTGAGGAACGAGGTCGGGGGTTGAGAAGACCAGTTTTGTGGCGGGGTATAGGATTATCTGATGATGGTTCACTGTTCGAAGGAGGCGGCGTCGATCGCTGTGATAAAGCAAAGAGAGAGCGCGAGCGGGAACGTAAAGCAATGTCAGAATCAGCAGTTGCTGGACGTCGCGCAGGTGAACGGTGTGATGCATGAAAATACGGATCTGCAGTGGACGGTCGGACATTGGTCCGATCTGGTGCAACTGGACTATGTGGCAAACTAGGAGTGTTGGTAGCTGTCGAGGGGCGACGAGCAGCGCGTTCTGAACGGCGCCAAGAAAGTCTTGCCACACTGGAACTGCTACGTGAACGAGTGAGCGAGCCTGGAGTTGCAGTAAAGTCCACCCGAAGCGGAGAGGTGGGTTTAAACACAGGAAGTGAGGGCGAATCAGCTGGGACAGTGAGATGCTGTGGTGATTGTGTCGAAAACTTGCGTGACCAGAACGAAGATTTTCGCACCAAGGGTGTGGAAGGAGAGTTACAGTTGGTAGTGCAAGGCGAAGTTGAGGCTCGCTTCGCTGTTGTGAACGATTGTGTCATGGAGACACCTCTGGCACGCTCAGCTGGTTGCGCGATACTTTGTGAGGGCTCTTTTGGCCGCAATAAGTGTGTGCTCTTAGTTTTTCGCAGCACGTTCTCGGTGCTGCCATTCGGCAAGGATGCAAATGCAACAGAGTTGATCTGAGAGGGAGAGGGTATCATGGGTGTATTGTGGTAGACATCCAGAAAAAATCTGGGTTGCGGAGGAATGTCGGCCACTTGCTGGACAGAGATAGATGCATGGGCATCATTTAGACCGGCACTCGGTTCTTGACTACTGGTGCTGGCAACAGCGTGCGGAGATGGGATTGGGGGAAGATCTTTCTCGAGCAACAGTTTGCGCGAAGGGGTAGTAGTGGGCAGATTTGCGCTGTGCCCATGTGCATGGGGTAAACCTGCAAGACTTTTGCGCGCTGAGGAGGAGACGGGAAGTATGCGGCGTGTCCAATGTGGCAGGGAGAAGAAGTGGAGAGCACCACCGGAGGAGGTGTGGGTGTTGTCTGGGACGGGGACAGGGCGTGTCTGCACTGCAGGCGATGGCGCTGGCTTGATATGTGCGACGGAACCCGAAGTGTCAGCACGGCGTACTTGTGGTGAAGGGGGTTGCCTATTTCCCAAACCGAGCATACCGACCATGAGCGTAACCTTGATGGGCCGTGCTCGCTACCGACTCCGCTGAGGAGGACGTCGAGCGCGGGGAGAACGGGGGGCGTTGGGTCGGTAATGAAGGGGAGTGTTGAAGACGCTTAACTAATGCCAGCTAGTACAAGATGGCCGGGGCCAATTAATTACGACGCCGTACTAAGCACCAACTTCCGCTCGTTTCCGACCTTGGATCTCTCTCCGTCTCCTTTCCAGAGCGTCGCGCTGCGAATGCGTTAGAGGGACGAGGCGCACTGACTGGATCCAGACGAACCTCTGCCGCCAGTTTCTTCTCTCCATACTTCATTCGCTCGTACAGCTTCCGCTTCTTGTTGCTCAGAAGCATCTTACCCATGTCTTCCTCGTCTTGATCGACGCTCTTCTCCTTCTCTGCCCGTTTCCTTTGCAATCTCCGCACTTCCTTCTCAAAGGTACCATATTCCATCCCCGCTGCCTCAGCAGCCAGTTCTGCTGCACGCAGCGAATCCTTGTCATCCGCAATGCAGATGCCCACGGTCTTGACAACACCCTCTTCCTCTTCTGCTTCACTTCGCTCTGAACCTTGTTCATCCTCGTTCTCTGGTACCTCCGCCGCCGCTTCCTCCAAGTGGGACAAACCCACAGTCGGGTCGTAAGCTCCCGGTTTATCGCCAAATGGAGACAAGTGAGGAGGTAGCGTGGTCCCCTGCGCATAGAGATCCTCGAGAAGGGTCTTTCCTGCATTGATGCAATCTACAACCCATTGTGGCTGGACATATTTCCGTTTTCGCCGCCGTTCCTTTTCCTCTGCCGACTCATTGGCCTTGTTGATCACGGGTCGGTCAATGATGACATGAGTGATCGAATCATCTGATTCCGTGATGGGCGATCCACTTCCAGACGATGCAGGCCAACCAACTCGACCACCAAACGACTTTATCATGAACTCGAAGACAGGCCGGGATGTTTCGCGAGACAGGAAGAACATGTACGGCGAAAATAGCGATGTAGGTGTGGACTTGCGTGTCTCAGATAGTGACTGCAGTGTGGGCAAAGATGCCGTTGTATCCACGCCGGTAGAAGTGCGGACGACAAACTCTTCGTCAACCTCGGCGGACTCGATAGCAAAATCCCGGGAGTCGAGGTCGACAACTTCGTGAACAGATAATGGATCTGCGGTGATGGTTTTGATCGCTTGTCGGACCTCCTTCGTCGATGCCGTTTTGCCAGCGTTCTCAGGTTTTGAAATAGATACAATGTTTTTCTCCACTGTACGGACACTGAATGCACCTATTCCGGCACCAGCTTCATCTCGGGTGGCGTCCAGGGGAGGTGGGTACACAAGCCCAGCGTCCGTGTAGAGCTTGAAAAAGACGAAGCCAAGCAATGTTTGATATAATTCCAGGAACGTCAACATCACGCGGACATCAACGTCTGATGGTATCTGCAAATAAGGTGGTTAGCGTCCTTGACACTGGAAAACAGCAATTGTGTTACGTTCTGCGTGAATTGATAGGGTACGAGCCAAGTGACATCCTGGTCCATGACTTCTGCCTGGTAATATATTCCTTTGATGGAAAGAAAGACCTTCCTGAGTGAACGCGAATGCATGACGTAGAGTTGCCATTCAGCAGCCAGGCGTGAACAATTGGCTATCAACGAGGGAGACACACGATCATTGGAAGGTAGCGAGGCAAACAGGAATATCATGCACAGAGCATCATCGATGTCACGTACGGCGTCAATGAAAGTGGGATATCTTGTGATCGTGTGAGTGGCCCGTGCTAAGATGGAGCAAGAGATTGTCATACCTCTCCTTTATGATGTGATCCAGTCGGTAAGTTGGTTTGGATTCCTCCAAGTTCTTTGCGATACTCCATTCTCCACGGCCAAGAGCTCTTGAAATTTTTTTTGCGAACGCTTTGTGTTCTCTCAGTTTGTTCAAAACGGGCTCGTGAGCAAGATATGCGACGTCCTTTGTGTAGTAAAAGGAAGTTGGGGCCGTCGAGCCCTTGTTGGCCTTCTTCCTGCTTCGAGGCTCGCGCGGAAATATCCCTGTTTTGTGTTATGGTTGGAGACGAGACGCAAGCGAGCGAGAGATACCTTTGAGGATGCACAACCGCCGGAAGTCGGCCAGGGAGCACTGTAATTTCTTGACCGCGGCTGAGCGGGTCATGTAGGCCTTGGCCGCACCGGCCTTGCCCTTTTGTTTCAAACGGCCCATGTGTGTCGATCGAGAAGAGAGACAGCTTTGTTTGTGCAGCGTCAACAAGTCTCCTGCACCAACACCATCATGAGGTGAGCAGGACTGATAATCAGCTCCGAACGTCGTGCTCAACGGTCGCACGTTAGTCAGTATGTTCACGTCCCCAAGTCCGAGCTAGACGAGGCTCAGCTACGCCAGCTGGAGGAGCATGAGATCAGCCAGGGTCCCTTGTCGGTCTTGCAGCAGGCCGTTCGCAACCACGCCCAGGTCCTTATCTCTCTCCGGAATAACAAAAAGTTGCTTGCACGCGTGAAAGCGTTTGATCGACACAGTAACATGGTTGGTTCATCCCTCCGTCTCCTACCATCCGGTCTGACCTATGACCTCTGTAGGTGCTGGAGAACGTGAAAGAGGCGAGGTCGCCTGATCTGACTTTTTATACGATTACGTTGACCATGGCTATAGATGTGGACCGAGATGCCAAAGGGCAAGAACAAGAAACCGGTCAACAAGGACCGGTTCGTCAGCAAAATGTTCCTGCGGTACGTGTTTGTCCTCGTGTCATGGACTGATCTGACTGTCGATAGGGGGGACTCTGTTATTCTGAGTACGTGTGTGGTATGTATGCCTTGACGGTCCTGACTGCTGACGTCCGCGCAGTTCTTCGCAACCAAGCTTGATTCGTGTAAGAGGTGTAAAAGATGGATTCACGCTGATTAATATACTGGCATGCTTTTGGTGTGAGGGTCACTGGCGTCTGGCACCGGGAAAGAGGTGGCGAATTTCTCGGCTGGCAATGTTGAGCTGGTGCTCTATAGCGACCTGGGGCGGCATGAGACGTGCATTGGGGGCGGGTGGGTGCGCGCTCACTGTGTCGGTGAGGTGCTTGTTGCGCTCTATCTCTGCGCGAAACCAGCGGAGCGTCTCTGCGCGTGCGCGCTGGTCGGGAACGCCTGTGGTAGTGTGCAGCGACGGCTGGGTCGAGCGGGCGGGGGACACGTACAGCGCGAGGCTCTAATGGCGGAGCGGTAGAGCTCGAGGACGCGCTGCTCGAGCACAAAATGTCTGAGCGAGAGCGTCATCAGCTTGAAAGCGTCCGTTTTCGAATGTGTGGCGACTCGTCGCTTTTCCTTCGACACGTCCACCATGTCCGCAACCGATAATGTCCCTTCGCAACAGTCCTCCCCCGTCCTCGCCGTCGCCGACAGCCTCGCCAATCTCGACATCCAACACAACAGCCCTTCGCCCGTCTCTCAACACTCTCCCAAATCCCCCAAAAATCATTCTCCTTCGCGTCCATTCATCACGTACAGTCGCCCCCAGCTCCTTTTCCTCCACAAATCCCCTCTCGTACAACCTCCCCATGGCATGCCAGCCCTAAAAGACTGGTTCGGGTCGGTGTACCCCACTCCCCTTCTTCCCCAATTCGCTCACCACCACACATCCAGCACCGAAAACGACCAGCCCGGTTCTAAAAAAGACTCTGAAACACCCCTCCCCGCTGGTAACACACGAGACCGACGGTGCGTAGTTGGTCTCCCTCCCACTGCCTCCTTTGACATTCCACATTCAGGTTCCGCCGAGACACGGAGGATGGTGGTACGCTCTCCTTGTCGCGGTGCACACATCCTCTCACGCCTCTCTCAAGGTTCTGCCAGACAGTCGTTCCGTGGCGCTGCCATCACCCAGCCTTCTCAGATGGGAAATTTCAAGCATCAGTCAATTCGCACAGCGGACCGCGACCGCGATAGAGATGTCGAGAAAGAGCAAGACCGTGAAAGGGTCAAAGAAGGTCAAGAACGTCTACGCAATGCGAGTACAGATCTAGGCTGCACCTCTTATCCTGTTAAATGCTATCGTTCCAGTTGTCTGACAAGTATGACCGCGATCGCCGCGCCTTGTCCTCCATATCTCATATGCGAGCCAAGGACAGAGAGCTCGCCCCTCATCTCGCTAACCCTTCTTCACGAGCCACTGCCCAGGGACATCAGACAATCTCATCACGTGCAAGTGACTCGCGGGACGCCCAAAAGAAAAAAGACGGGGAGTCCAATGAGGACTGGCGAAGAGGTGTGTTTCACAAATATTCGTTCCATGCCGCATGTGTGACCGCCTTCATCGTGGCAGGCGCGGATCAGTCCCGAACAGGCAGAGACCGTACGCACTATAGTGGTGTTGGCGATCAGACGCTCACTTTCTTGACCAGGGACAGAGAACGGTCGCAGGGATGATCGCGAACGGCCACGTTCCAGAGTGCGAGATTCCTCCCGGTCCCGACGTGAAGGGTCCCCTTCAAGACGCGATAAAGAGGATCGGCGATTAGACCGTGACGACGGATATGGTCTCCGAAGGGACAGAGATGACCGCGACAGAGATTTCGAACGGGACTCCGAACTTGAGGATCCCAGGAGATGGAGAGATGACGGGAAAAGAGATGAACGCATGGCTGCCAGGCGCGAACGAGAACTGCGCGATCGCCGTGACCGGCCTGCATGGGATGCAGGTGACCGTTCCGATAGACGCTGGGCTGCTGGAGATGATCGAGACAGTCGGGGAAAGAGATCGAGTGGCAAGGATAGGAAGCTTGGTGAAGATGGTAAAGACCGTGATGACCGCAAGGATCGCGAGCGAGAGAAAGAACCTGCTTGGATGGATACTTATATCCCGAGCAGTGGCAGTGGTGGAGTTCTTGGCGGCCATCGTCCTGGAGAACTGGATGGCATCCAGGCGTTTAGGAAGGAAATGCAACAGAAAGACAAATCCAACCCACCAGTGGCAGCCAGTATGGCGGTATCGCAAATCCAAGCGTCACCCCCTGGTCAGGCTTCAGAAAACCAACTGGACGAGATTCAGCTCTTCCGTTTGATGATGAAAAGAGAGGAGGAGAAGAAGAAGTCAGACTCCCCTGCGGCCCCTCCAGCAGTTCATCCTTCCACTGAGAGTACCTCTGCAGCCCTCGACGATGATAGTTCACAAGGTGCGCTGCAAATTGTCGGTGAATTCATTCACATTTATCATGGTAGCAGTTGTATCTCTGGAGGTCGGTACAAATTTGGCGCTCACACCTGCTTTGTCGAGCGAAGTTATTTCCCATGTGTCACCACCCACCGGACAGGGTTGTGTTATCGCCGGTATGACTACTGATGCCCCAACGCCGAGTGCGTCCACCCCTTCTCAACAAACCACTGCATTGGCTCTCAATGGTCAAGAACCCGAAAGCTCCGATAAATTGGCCTCACAGAGTTCGCGACTTTTCTCATCTACATCCTCAGCCGACGCGCCTGCAACGGCGAAGCTTGACGCAGCGAATCCCTTGAACCAAGCTTCTCAATCTCATCCCCCAGGTGGATCTCGACTTCTCGCGCTGGGGTCCCGGAATCCGCAAAGTGTAGCTGTTTCATCTGCGCGCTCTGCCTCCTCGCAAAGCCCGGCGCCATTCGTCCAGAAGAATGGCAATGTTGGTGCGGTTCTTGGTACCGGGGTCAGTCAATCATTCGAGCCTTCCTCACACTTCACGCCCGCGACCGAGACTCTACGACTTAATAACGGATTTTCTCCGTTCGACGACCACAGAGATGGCCCTGCCCTTCTAAATACATCTCCGTCTGAAGCAATCCATCGCGGACCTCTGTCCTTGGCTGGTGATCGCACCGTTTTTCCTGTAGATCACGTATTGCCCGTCGAGCCTGGCCTTGGAGGGGGTTTTTCGAATAGCCACACAGTTCAGTCATTTGAGCCTGTCGGCTCGAGTATTGCCTCTGCAAAAGGCAGTCGATTTGCGAAGTTCTTCGATGGCAAGAACAGAGACAGTCAATCTACTCTCTGTGCAAAGGCTCCCATAGGCACATCGGGGTTGTCGCAATCTGCTTCCCAGAAAATGGACGTTCTGGGCTTGCATCCTCCACATAACTCGGAAGCCAGAGCAATGGAAGACATTTTCGCGATGCTCAATAACTCTGCACAGGTAAGCGTTGATCTAATCCGCAAAAAAAAAGAAGAAAAAAAAATTCATACTTTAATCAGGCTCAGAGGCTTGGCACTGCTCCAGAACTGGCTAGCCTTGATATGGGCTACGGCTCGCCCATGAACAATCTGCACGCTTTACAAAATGCTCAGGGTCACCCTCATTTGCTCGGTCCTGGTCGGGTGGAGGCTCTCTACGATGATAGAACTTTTGTTCCAGATGGCATGGTGCCTGGCCTTCGGTCTGTTCCGCCGCCTCGTAGTCGACAGGGCAGTGCCATGTTCTCTGACTTTTCTGATGAGCCCGTGCAATTCAACAATGGGCAACGTGCCCCGACCCAGATTTACCAAGGCCCGGCACCCTCGATTCATATGCAGCATGGCAACATGGGACGGAATGGTCCCATCTCAATGCAGGCAGCCCAGTTTCGTGGTGCTCCATCTCCTAATCACCTCGCCTCAGTGCAGCGTTTACCCCCCGGCCTCGCTAATCTAGGTGGACGGCCCCCCCATGAGCCCAGCCAGTTTGTCAATCCATCTGTTGGGTTGACGAACGGTGCCCTCCATGGGACAGTACATGGAAACGGGCCTCAGCCGCCTTTCAACAACTTCCAGCAACCTTCGCTAGGCTTCAGTGGTGGACCTCAGATTCGCGCCGCTCACCCAGCTGCACATCAACTACAAGGGACGTTGGGGCCAAATGCGTTACAAGGGCTCGTTCATCCTGGTAACCTCGGATCCAGTCAAGCACAGCTGTTGGGTCTCACCGGTGCTAACGGCATGCATGGAGGGCTCCGTGGGCCTGGTGGAGGATTTGGGCAACAGGGTCCTCAGGTCCAGCCACCTCATATCGCTCTGAGGCAACACCAGCAACCTCAGCAACAAATCCCCCCACATATGCTTCCACTCCACCTCCAGCAGCAAGGCTTTGGTGGCGGGGCTACCAACCAGCCGGCTCATGATCTCATGACTCTACTCATGAACGGAGCACGCAGAGACTGAGCCAGATGCTAAATATACTATATTTTGCCTGGTAACTATCTGATTTCGTTTCTCGCTGTTCGTCTTAATCCCTCTCTGTGGACCCCGCCTACGTTCCTTATTGATACATAGTTTCATACCGCTCGTTTGATGATCAAGTTCGATTCTTCTCACTGCTTCACTATGAATTATGTATGAGATTGGGCATGGTGGCAGCGCATATCAGTTCCTTGGCACCGTACAAGTTGAGCTGCTGTTTGGGTGAGATACGCTCGTTACGTGCATACTGTCAAGCGCAGCAAAAATGTGTGGCCTGTGATGCGGCGGCGGCGGCGATTGGAGGGCGATATCCAATCGGGGGAGTGTCTCAGTTGCTGGGAATTCACCATGAAGGAAGACTTCTATTCTTCCGTAGCAACCAGCAAAACGTGGGGCGCCCTTCAACCTAGGGAACGCCGTGGAGTTTGAGCGTCGCCTTGTTCCCGTCCTTGAAATTTGCTACAAAAGGCGGATCACCTAGTCGGATGAGTCGGCAGTGGGTTAGCGGGATCCCTGCCGGGCCAGTTGTCCACCTGGTGCCAGTAGTGTGATCGGCTACTTGGTTAGCTGGACATTCTAAGACGGGTTCGGTTCCCTACAAGGCACGGCGCCGCATTGTGAGATGAGCGGTGGACCTGTCACCGGGTAATCAGTTAAGTAAATACAACAGATATTAGATCATAGCTTGGGAATCCGATAGGGACGCAGGCTGTACTGTACCTCTCGATGAACGATGTGTGAAGCTATATACGATGAGCGCCCTGATAAGAAGTGACTGATGGGAAGTGCTGCGTGGGAGCGGGCAAACCCTTGCAGCTTACGGAACACGGACAGGGTCCGGACGCAGACGTACAGTGACACTCGGTATTTGGAGCGAACTTGAGCAAGCAGGCAAGGTCATGTAGTCTGCAGGGCTCATATCAATGGCCGTGCCGCAGGCCCGCAGGATACGAGTGTGTCTGCTTCTACTCGGGCCCTGGTGAAAACTTACATAAAGAAGATAAGTCACCTACCAAAGCATCCGATACCTGCAGGCAGACAACGTGGAGTTGCCCTGCCAAATCAGAACGAAAGTGTCGAAATATCACCGAGGACCAAGTAAGTAATACGTGCCGCATGCCGCTTGAAGGATAAGCGGCTACACGCTTTCACGCATTGCGGCAGGTAAAACCTTGACCTGGATCCTCTAGCCACCACTCGCTTCCCGCCCGACGTCAACTATTTTTTACGGGACACAGTCGCTGCAAGTGCACTTGTTACTCGTAATACACCACACGCTCGATTCACTTCGAGACGATCTTCCTTGTAGTCGCTGCGTTGCATCCACTCTAGGTCCCTCCAACTCTCCAGTCTCTCCTTTACATCGTCTCTCGCTTCTCTGCATCCCTACCAGCATTTTCTTTAATCTCTCCTTGCCTAATCACACAACAAGGTGTCTTGAAGATCCGGTGGTCGCCTCTCAGTGACAGGTGAGTCAAAGTTGTCTGCACACGTAGATATGATGGCATGGACCTGGCGAACAGCATTTTTCAAGACTATTGTGAGTGCATTCCGTCTGCCGACCGTCCTTGCTTGACTCACGGGTTCACGACGGGCAGACAACAAGAGAACTGCACCCACATCCTGAAGCTACAGTGTGAGTTGGCATTAGCATGTGGAGGAAATACGTCATTTTGCTCTCGACATCGTAAAACGTGGGGTCGTGGGAATCTCGCGCTGAGGCGCTGTTTCCACGTGTTAGCGCCGACGGATGCAGTGCCGGCCTGTCCAGTTCACACGTCGCTCTCGTTCCCACCAGCTATATGTTGGTGTTCGAGTGCGGTGGGGTGCGCACAGTGGACTCGGGGCTGGCTGTGAGTCGGTATCACGTCCGTCGCCGCTGAAATGGCGCGAGGGCGGTCTCAGGATGTGGAGATAACTGTCTCAGAGCGCCTACCTCGGATGAGCTGGCTCGCCGCGTCATGTTATGACAGCCCATTTTGGGATGTTTCGTCTTTTTTTTCATTTTGTCTGTTTTTCTTCTTCTTCCATTTATAGACATGTCTTGGATATTCCCACCCAATTAATGTTTTCTTTTTCGTTTCTTTTCCTTTATAAGTAATATTTCATGACAGCCAGCGTGTGGTACATACCGTTGTTGCTGTGCTTTTATATTCATTTCAAGTAGTCCCTTCCCTCTCTTCCTTGTCGAGTCTTCATTTCAGAAGACTCGTTGTTCCTCATCGTTGCTCGCGACGTGGAACTTGTCATTTGTTCGCCACATCCACATCCCCTCCTTATACTCACGACCCTCCACGCTGACCACGATTTATTTCAACTAGTTTCCAGTGTACGCCACACTCAACCCGTAGTACACCCACCACCTTGGACGTCGTCCACGAAAGTGCGCTCGTCGTCGTTGCATGATTGCCGTCTTGACCTCAGTGAGTACTGCACGTCATTTTCCAATCGACATTCCAATACCTGGTATCGGTCGTCCGATGAATTCAACATCACATTGGATACCATGTTTTAACCTCCGCCAGTGACTTGTTCATTGGCGGTAGCGAGGACCTTGTTCGCGGCTCGTGCCCTACCGGTGAATCGAGACGTTCTCTCCGTGCCGCAATCGGGCCCTTGACGTATTCATGGCTTTGTTTCTCCTCCTTATCCCGACTCACGCTAACGGTGTTACTCTCCCTGTGGAACACTTCTTCAGAGTCCTGTTGGTTAATTGCCCTCCTCAGCCAACGTACACCAATCCCATTGATTCCGACATGAAAGATATTTCGATCTCCTCGTATCGTGGCTCGCGGAAAGTTGCATACCCAAAGAAGCGCCCATCTCCGACAGGTGTCTTCAAAATTCAGAAGACTCCCGGCGGTCATCTTGCTTCCAGTCACAAATCTCCCTACTCTGCCAAGGTTGCTCTACTTCAACAGCGTCAACGTGACGCGCAAATCGCTGCTCTTCGCCGACAAGGCGTTCTTCTGGAGGAAGAGT
>JBBPOB010000610.1:0-14740 GCA_038091275.1 Tylopilus subfusipes | reverse complement strand
GCACAGGCAACAATCTGAAGATTCACCCACAGAGCGAGCTAGCCATCCTAAAAGAGCTGGCAGAGCAATTAATGGATCTGGCTGAACAGGCACATCGGACTGGCCCAGAGAGTGTTGGTGTTGAAAAAACTACCAGTGAATACGCTGTCACGGTGGTGGGAGACATCAGTGTTGATTACGGTGGAGAATCTGAGCATGCTATACTTGAGGACAATGCTGTCATATATCTATAAATAAAGGAGAGAAATGTAGACTTACTTTCAATGGCAGCCCCACAGACGCAGTGGTACATGACACAATGGGCGATGGTATCGATGGGCTTACGATGCCTTTCAGCTTACTAATCGCCCATCATGTGCAATCAACAAACACAATGACGGGTCGCTGGATGAACCCATTGGGGTTCACGACCTTTCTCAGGGCCCTTCCAAAAAGCATTGTAAGTAAGATTCTTTGTGCTCATGTGTGACATCTCTCAGAATCTTCAGAATGGAAGCGGTTATACATTTGGCCATGAACCTTCAAGTTGCGCGTCTCCAACTTGGAAAGTACAATACTTTCCTTCTAAAGGGAACAACAAGTCCTTGTGAGTCCTTGTTTAAAATCGCTGGTCAGACTCTGAGAGCTGCATCTAGAAAGATATGCCTCCCTCCCGACCTATTCTGAGATGGTGTACGTGCGAGGAATGCATTCAGAAACATCCCAGTGGGATTCTGATGGAAGCTCGCCTCTTTCCTCTTCATCAAAAACGCATCCAGGATGAACGTACACGACATAGTGAATCTGCCACTCCCTCACCTCAACCCCCAGACAGCTTATTGAATCGCACAGTAGGTTTCTCCTTGCGCTTGTCTCTTTCCCTGTTAATCACCAACATGTCTAGACCAAATACATGAGATGCGGTGAACGCATTACTCCCTCACCTGTCATAATCCCAGGGCATGCCGACGACTCAAAGAATCATACAGTCAACCTGGGCCACTCCCCTACTGATGACAGCCCCTCGGACCCCACCAGCTTGGATGATCTTGCTGGTCATCTGTTTGCACTGACACTCACCGATGATGGAACCAGCACGAGTGACAGTTCTAACAAGCTCTGGCATTCACGTGCTGATTTTCAGGTAAACGCGCCCACTCATTCCTTTGTTTCTTCACATCCAACTCCCGTTCCCATGGCTGAAGTGGCTGCAAGTCTGAGTCGTCTCCACTCACGTATGCAGTCCAGTCCTCCTGATATGCAATCCATCAATGGCCATTCATCCGACAATTGTTGCCCAGGAATCCTGTCAAGCGCTGACCCAGCACTCACATTGTTTGGGTCCGGGAGTCGACACTCAAAGGACGGTGACTATCATTCCATGAAAGCCCTCCAGTTATTGTCCAATATTGAAGTTCAAGTTCACCGATGCTCCCGCCGTCTCATGTTAGCTGCTGCGAAGGGAAGTTACGATACCATCAAACATGAGCTCAGTGCCCTTCAACATGCCACCGAGGGCATTCGCCGCAAAACCGATTGCGTCCTGTCACGCAAAGCGGAGGTTTCAAGTGCTCTGGATGAGCTCGAACACCAACTACTGCAATTACAAGACTCTGACTCCACGAAACCGAAAGGTCCAGTGGTGTTTAACAGCGGTAAGTAGCTTGATGTAGTCACCGATGAATGCTCAATTTTTCCCTACTAGCTGATCAATTTCAATCCCCTGTCGACCGCATGGACATTATTGCTCAAGTTGCATTGCTGCTCACTGTCATCTGCAACGTTATCATGGGCGTTAGTTTCCATGAAAGCAATTTTGTTCTCAATGCTGTCTCGCTGTTGCTCTACCTCACCTTTCAGCACCATGATGGAACGCTGGGTTCCACTCAGGAGAACATAATCAAACAAATTCCCTCGACCATCGAGGAAGTGCTGTCTAGATTTAATCTCAAGTGTAAAACAATCCCTTATGCTACATGCACATGCCACTGCACGTACGCACCTACTTATCATGCCAGATCAACTACACCCATCTATCCCAAATACTGTACCCACCATCCAAAACTCGAAACCCAGTGTCGGGAGCCACTATTGGACACGGAGCTCAATGGCAAATGCCATCCAAAGAAGACCTTCCTGTACCACGATTTCAAAGATTACCTCGCCAACCTACTCTCTCACCATGACATCGAGTCGATGATGGACCAAGCTTGTGATGACCTCCTCCATTCCCTGTCATCTCCACCTCCTCATTTTATGCAACATCCCTTCGAAGCACGCTTCCTTCAGGAATTTGGTGGTCTGGAGCCTGGGAAACTTTTTGTGGATAGAGGCGATGAGGGTTGCTATGCATTCGCATTACATGTTGACTTCTTCAACCCCGAGGGGATGCGTGTCCGTGGTGCAAGCAAGTCATCGGGAATTATCTCGATGGCCTGCCTCAACCTGCCACTCAACATTCAGTACAAACCCGAAAACCTTTACCTTGCTGGCATCATCCCAGGGCCCAAGCAGCCCTCACTCGAGAACCTTAATCATTACATCCATCCACTCGTGCAAGATCTAGCAGAATCCTGGGAGAGAGGGATCTGGTACTCGAAGACGGCAAAATTCCCACATGGCCGGCTAACCCGGAGTGCTGTTGCTCTTGCCGTCTGTGACCTCCCTGCAGCACGTCACCTCTCAGCACTTGCTTCCATTGGGAGTCATTTTATTTGCAGCACCTGCAGTTGTTACCACAAAAGCAGCTACGGTCGAGTTGACTATGAAAATTGGGTTCCTCATGATAAGGAAGAGTTATGTAGGTTCACAGAACAGTGGCGGGATGCTACCTCGCTAGGGGAGCGCAACAGGCTTTTCAAAGAGCATGGAGTCCGTTGGTCGGAAATGTGGCGTTTACCTTACTGGGACCCAGCTCATCAACTTGTTGTGGACTCAATGCATTGCATTCTCGAGGGACTAGTGCAGCACCACACCCGCAACCTCCTGGGTTTGACAAACGAGAAGACCTCGCCATCACCCTGCACCAACTCAGCACCTGCCTTCATGCACACTTTCCCACCCATCGATGCTAATGCATCCGCAGCGCTCTCTATGACCAAGAAGGAGCTCATGCAGGTTTCCGTTATCCATGGACTACTAGTCACACAGGTGCCGTCACCAAATGACCCTGTTCGCATCAAGGAATTTATGAAACAACTTCAAGAAACATTGCATCACAAGAACCTGCATTCTCTTCAGTACGTTTGCAAGAGCCTCGACTGTACGCCTTCCAAACAAACAAGATTGTACAAATCTGACTACATGAATGCCCTTGTGAAATGGGTAAGTCTATTCATTCCTAATAACCACTCACTAATGTATCTCCAGCGACGTAAGATGCCCTTGTCAGCCCCTCAATCCAATGTGGGTGATGAGCTAGACAGAAACATGGTACTTGCGAAGACCCGTGAGATCATCCGCAACATTTCAAAGCCATCTTGGTTTGGACCTGTTCCTGGGAATTTCGGCAATGCATCGGCAGGTATGATCAAAGCGAATGAATGGAGGTCCCTGATCACAGTTTACATCCCACTTGCACTGATCAGCATATGGGGGACAAGCGTGCCCGACTCTTCCTCTCATAAGGCTCTCCAGAACACAATGGAACTTGTTTCTGCAGTATTCCTCACTTGTGCCCGGATGATGAGCATTGAGCGCGCAGATGCTTACCGTTCTTGCATCACCTCTTATGTTGCAAAGTTGAAAGAATGTTTCCCAAAATTCGACCTTCGGCCAAACCATCATGCATCCTTTCACATCTATGACTACCTCATCTTCTTTGGCCCCATCTGGTCCTGGTGGACTTTCCCTTTTGAGCAACTCATCGGCTTTCTCCAACGGCTCCCCAGTAATCATAAAACAGGTATGTCTCTTGCGACAATTTAGTCTATACGCCACTAAGTCTTGTCCTTAGGGGAACTCGAAATCACCTTACTCGAGTCATATCTCAAAGGAGCAAGGCTACGCTCCTGGCTATCTCGTCCCAACTGTCCAACAGCCATTCGCGAATGCAAGATTCTGTTCGATCAAGCCTATCGCTTCCCGGAAGGCAATCCAAATGTTACGGATGATGGCCTTGTCGCGACAAATGACTCACCAAAAGCAACCAAGTTACCGTGCGAACTACAAGACATTGTCAGACAGCAAACTGCGGTTCTGCGTGCTCATGTCAAGGACAAGACGGGTGTGGTCTATAGTCGTGCATCCATGCACGTTGGGAATTCCCTTATTCTTTTTTACCCCCAAGGAAATCATGTGATGAAGCCCATTCCCGGCAGCATCAAATACATAATATACGAAGAAGACACGTACATTTTGTCGTACAAAGACAGCTGCCATTGGTTGAAACCAAATCCGATCCCTTCGCTGCCTACCCTCATTTCCCAGCTCAACAGTATTCCGCAGCGCTGCAAGGGACACTCGAACACATACGTTTTTCATAGGTTGCTGGTCATTATGCATGTTGGGCAATCTCAGATGACCGGGTAGTGGTAGTCAACCTATCTAGGGTAAGTTGTCAATTCGTTTGTTCCATTTTTCCACTCATATGGTTCCTAGGATTAGGTTTTTGATCTAACTACGAAGAAGTATGAGTGTGATATACAAGTTCCTGTGGTTATGAGTATAGATATAGGCATCAGTTTGCATATGTGCGTCGGCCAATGAGTTTTCGAATCGGGTAGGCGATGATCTCCCCAGCATTGTGCGCTGCTCATTGCACGTGCGGGCGCTGATTGCGCGATTTTTATAAACCATATACCATCTTTCAAATATTATCTGCACATCATATGTTGGTGTATATTTCTAATTTAGTCGCAGGGCTTATTGTTCGCCAGTATTACGGATAGCGGCCTACCTTTCGACTGTGCAAATATTTGAAGTATCGCCCAAGTCCATACTTTAGTAGGTATTTCAAAAACTCACCACCTTTTTGTCTTTGCCAAGACTTATTGTTTCGCCCGACCTTTGGACTCGGCCATCACGCGTGTCAACTTTTCAACTCTTCGCCAGCATATTGTCCTTGGTAAATATTTCAAAATCTTGCTCGGCGACTATGGCATTCTAAATTTCAACTTCTGTTTTTGCCTTTTGTCCAACCTTTAGTCTACGCCTGAAGTCTGCCAACTGCGTTGTGTTTGTTCACGGGCTAGCTGACAAAGGTTTGCGACGTCGCATTCATGATCACTGTCACTGACAACAACCCCGACCACCCTCAAGGCCTCACGTCCGTCTCAGTGACCTTCGTTCTCAACTACTCCAAAATAATGGTCAATCTCAAGGGCAACGCCTTCCATCGACTCATTGGATCATTTGCATCGTCCTGCACCCGTTTTCCACCAAACCAAAGGGAGAACACGCGCCTGAATACATGATGAGGAGCATGGAACCCTCAAGACACACATACAGTAAGTCTTTGATTTCTCGTCGTTTCCTACTGTCATTCGGTAAGTCGCGACAGATGTCTTGTCTACGAAGCCACTGAAAGCGGTGCCAAAAGTAGACCCCGATGACACAGCAGGAGGGTTATTGCAAAACCTCTAGATAAACGTGAGTCGTGGTGACTATCGAGATTGTTGCCGATGCATTTCTCACCTTGGTTGTAGGCGTTGTTGGTGTGGACACTGTAATATCGGCTGTCGTCATGCTTTATCCGCTTCATCACGACAAAGGACGGTGTCGCATGTTGACTTCTCCGTGACCGTTTTGGGAATCAATTTGGATGTCAAAGATGTGGACTTTGTAGTGACTAGAAAGCGACTCACGTTACCCGGAAGTATGGTGCGTGATTTCGATCTGCAACCTAGGGTTTCTCATCTTATTACTGACGTTCGTCACAGTCGTGCAAAGGCTTCCGGCTGGCAGGCTCCGTTCAACGATCCTGAGAGATATGCTGAGGGATCGAAGGATGTCCCGTGTGCCTCTTGCGGACCGCAGATGTTTCAAGTGCAGCGTGGAACGATGCGAACGTATCCAATCTCGATTTGAGGGTCTTACAGAAGAAGAGGTGCTTGAACTAGTATGATCGACGACGTACATAATATGGGCGTGCCATGTATACAAGAGAGAGATACATACACGCTGCGAATGACCCAACGCTTCATATCTGCTGGACTGAACTCGAGCGAATTTCTCCAAGCCGAGGCATAGATACCTGCTCCAGGATCGACATGCTACAAAGTTGCTCAGTCGGCTCCTCCATACTACTTTTACCTTGCCCTGGCGCATCTGCGCCGGAGGGATCCTAATCGTGACCTTCCAACGAGAAAGAGTGGTCGAACGGCTACGAAAGCCCAGCATCTGCGGATGACAGTCCGACACCAAGCGTTACAAGCAGCGGACGGCATCGCACCAGCTGCTCTCTGTAGTGCACTCCCCAAGAATTTTTTTTTTTTTTTTTTTTTTTTTTTTTTCCTTTATCGCGGCTGCTGGGGATATTCCAAACTGCCAGTGGGCTGCTTCGAACGTCCTCGCGGTGTGATGTGTGCATTTGGGTGACAATCGGGAACCGGGCGCGAGTTGCATGGACCGTTGGTGTGCCCAAAGCTGACAGCATGCCCTTGAGCGCTTCCTCGGCGTGAAAGCATTGCCGCGTACATGAACGAAATCAGGGAGCCATTGAGGAGAACTTGAATCGATTCAGTCAAGGAGTGGGTCAGAAGGATCGGATGTAAAGAGGGAACGCCGCTTTGAAGGACAGTGTGCTGGGGTTGATCAAAGTCCAATTCTCCATGTAGCGCAAAGGCACCGGCAACGGAGAGAGGTTAAAAAAAAGAAGTCAGGCGTGGGCGTGGGTGTAGGGAGATGATGTGGTAGAGATGTATTTGTAGTATGTTCTTCAACGTCAACGATGTGGGCGGGGGAATGCAACCACTGGAATTCGGTAGATTCCAAGATATAGAAGACTGAGACTGTCAGACTGAGAGGGAAGAGACGTGACTCGGTATTGATGATACCCAGCGAGGATTCTGCAGAGCCTGCTATCTCGCCGTTAGGCACAAACATGTCCGAGTGCAACGGCCGCTTGAGTCCCGTAGTCAATCACAACGATACATCCCAGGTGTGCTGTGGGATATCGATCAACCCAGAGGTCGATGTCAGTCGAGAATGCATCCTTCAATTGGTATCGTCAATAGGATTTCGTAAAGTCTGAAGCAAAAAGAAACGATAACACGGGCACAGTGTAAGTAAGGTCTCGAAATTGTCCATCAAAGCAACGATCACAAAGTCAAAAGGCCCGTCAAAGAACAGAACCTATGGAGGTCCCACGACCAATAAGCCCCCTCCTAGAGTATATCCAGTACGCGCACGTTGGAAACTAGCTTCTTCACCACTTCCGGCGTGATCTCCTCTATCCGGACCGTGGCAAGCGTCTCTGCAGCAACCCTCCTGTATGCTGCAACTTTGTCAGAATTCTTTGTGAGTAACAGCGCACCGAATGGTTGTTGTAGCCGAGAGAGGAGTTGGAGGGCGCGCATCTGTTCGTCTGCATCCGATACCGACGAAGGGGGTAGGAGAGACTCTGTACTTTTGCGACGTGTGACACTAAACTGTAACCCAAGGCGAGAAGCAAACTGAGATGTTGGAGTTTTCGAGGCTGCCACGGGAATATTGGAAGGGCTAGGAAGTGAAGGGAGCTCGCCCATCGTCGAAGATTGATCGTCGGTGGTCTCCTCGGGTATCATCTCGATCACACTGCCGACAGGCTGACGGTCGAGGAGGAAGTCGATCCATGGGTGAATGAGGTAGAGGGGATTGAATCGAGAGGGGTCAATCCGATCATCCTCTGTTCGGATCTCCACGATCGCGTGCGCATCCGTCTGTGCACGAAACACACGTGCCCCTAATGCATTCCGAGTGGCGGACACAGTTCCGAGCCTGAAAATGAGGCACGGAAGCTTCATGCGTTGTCCCACAAACATCGGCACAGGGAGGTCATGAAGTTGGTCGTACAACTTCATGATGGAGGGGAGATTAAGAGAAGAGGCACGCAACTTGGCAGTGATCTTCTCCATCTCGGTGCTTGCGAGGGCGAGTGGAATATGCGGGGGTGTCAGCTGGTTAAACACTGCAATGTTCGTCGGGAGACAGCTATTGAAGCTGCCAGATTTCCCGGTCCAAGAAAGAATGCTTGTATCGCCCGAGCTCGTAAGTAGCTGCGCCAACATTCGCCCGAGTGCTTGGTCCCCCTCCCCATACACAACCGGCAGGGACATTAAGAAGATTCCCAGCAAAGAGTATGCTGCATCCTCGACGAGAGTTGTCTGTCGTGTCGAAGCTAGGTAAAGCTTCTCCCGTATGTCGTTCAACCCGGGTTGGAGTCCCTTCAAGACTCCTTCCGAGACGCCGGTTGCTTCTTGCATCTCGGAAATGATCTCGGGGGACTCCTTGTGGTTGGGAACGTCGAGGTTCCTGTACAGTGTCCAGTCCTTGGTGTAGAACCGGACTACCTTCGATGCATGGTATTCCTGGAATGTCCAGGCCCGGGAATTCCAGATGCTGCTCATCAGGGCACCACGCTCCGATGAAGAGAGAACGTCAAGGAGAAAGATGACCGTCAAGGCAGAACCCTGGTACCACCGGAACATGGAAACCAAGGCTTCTTGGAGTATGACGTGATCTGCTTTATTGATGCAACAGGTATCACTCCACGCCCATTCTATCCCGGCATCCAGCAAGATCTGGCAGAACATCTTGAGTTTGTCGTGCGTCGAAGATTCCCTGAGATCATACACCACCCTGACTTTGTTGTGGGTGGTAGATTCCTCGGGATCGTCCACCACCTTGTGTACGAACTTCTCGAACAGAGGCTCGTTGGCTTCCCATTTGTGCGAGAACATCCCGTAACGGTAGTACTCCGTAACCTCTTGCTCGATGCGGACACGGTCGATTTGTGTCGTCATGGAGGAGATGAGCTTGTTGAAGGCAGGCTGTGACTCGAACAACGCAGCCTGTTCTTGTTTGTTGTAAAATTTGCCAGAGATAGTATTGATAAGCACTCGTGGCGAGTCGTGGATGGCATCCTGAACAACCCTCCGGATAGTTGCTCTCGTCTCTCCTGGATTTACATACCGGGGACGAAGTGCTGAGAGGCAAAATAAACATATATAATTTAGCATGGTGTCGATGCCCATACCGTGAATCTCTTGATCAGACGATTCCGTTATCCTCGAGAGCATCACCTCGAATGCATTGATGGCGTTCTGATAGTCTCCCGCCTTGTGTAACGCAGCATGCTTCCTCTCGTAGCCCCATGGAGACGATGGATCGAGCTCGACCACCTGTCAATGATCTATTGACAAGAGCTAGCCTGTGCGGGACAAAGCGACGCACCTTGTTCGCGTCATTGACTGCCTCCACGCATGATCCTTTGGCCAAATATGCCTTGCTTCGCTTAACGAGGAGACCTTGCGGAGTGACTGGCTTAAGCGACAGAGCATCAGAGTAGTGGGTGATGGCGCCATCATGCCGTTCGATACTTGTCGCTCCATCGCCAAGCTCTTCTAGCTTCTCCGCGCAGCGACGCTTGAAGTCTAGAATACAACGGTCAGATCAACGACACATGTCGTGCGAGACCACTCACGTATACCCCATTTTGCCTGTTCACCATGTGTGTTTTCCTGGGCCAGTGACTCGTCCTCCATCTGGCGAAAACACTTGCCAGCGTCCGTTGTGCGGCCGATCGTTTCTAGATGTTCACATATGACCCGGTAGACTGTGAACCTCGAGACGGCGAACTTGAGGACAGGAGTGTTAAGCCGACGAGGGACCAGAAGGGAGAGCGAAAGGAGACTCACACCAACCGCGGAACGCAAGGCATCCTGCCACGAATCATGAGCCAGTTTCGCTTTTGCCCATTCCCCCAGAAGTGGTATGGCGGCGGCACCATGGGACGTCGCCGTATTAGAATTTTGAGTCACGATTGGGGCTGTGTCGCTGGTGGTTTCGGGAGTGGAGAGACAGCGTTGGGCGAAGTCTATAGACAAGTCGGAACGGAGCACAAGTAGATGGACTACATACTCACCGGAAACCCATTTCGTGATTGAATCGCTTGAGTAGACTTCTTCCTTGTACATACTCAGCATTTCAAGAAGAGGTTCGCCTGCCTCCTCCCTACGACCGGCCGCATACAAGGTTTCACAAAGACGCTGTCGAACCTTGATGTGAAGACTATCAAATTTCCATCCAGACATCTGTCGGAGGCGACGGTGAGCGATCCGACACACTGCAATGGACCCATTAGAGAACTTGCCAGTGAGACCACCAAAGGCACCCGGTTCCAGTGCTTTTGTGCTCGCGAACGTGCACACTCGAACGATTGTATCGCAGACTCATAGTCGCTGCGTTCCATGTGCATGTTCCCCTGGAGAAGATACATGTATGCCTTTTGGAGACGTCAGTCGTGATATCCGTCGCGTGGTAGCACATGGTGTACGTGCCTGAACCGTATAGCATGTTGGATGGACTGGAACCATAGTGGCGATGAGGTCGTCCATGCGGGAAATCGCATCGGAGTGTTCTCCGGCGATGAAAACGATGATAGCCTGGGGGGATGAGTTGTTGAGGGGAAACCAAGTCCCGAAATACAGACCTTGATGAGCAGGAGAAGGGTGACGTGAGATGAATGAAATTGCTCGAACGCGATGTCGCAGGTCCGATATGCCGCATGCCTGTCGTCCTTTCCGACGTGCGCTAGACTCTTTGCGACGTACGCAATGACGGACGGTCGAGTCTTGAGAGCCTTGGTGTGAGATGGCGTCACGGTCAGCATGTATGAGAGGAAAACAAGAAGCACCATATTGGCATCAACGAGGGCGGTGTCCGAGTGTTGCAAACGGGCGCGTACGAGAGCTCGAGCAGCGAGTGAATCTTGGCGAGGGTGTCGGGACGTGTGCATCGCGGTGGTCAATGACGCGTCTGCGTTTTCGAGTCGATCGTGTTTCCAAGCATCGAGCGCAGCATGGTTGATTTGAATGTCGGGTTCCTAGAAAGTAGGGTGCGGAACAAAGAACGTGAACGAATGCTGGTTGGAAAGACGAATGCCAGGCACGCGATCAACCAACGAGACAGGGTACTCACGGTGATGCGAGATAGACTTTTGGTATCAATTTTCCCATCCTTTCCAACGATTGCGAGAGACCTGTCTCCGGGAGAGAGCGCGATAGAACATACGTCCTTAGGACGTTCAATGATACCGAGCTGTGAGTGGGCTGACGTGTCCCAAAACGTGACAGTACGTCTTGTAGAGTACGCGACAAATCTGCCATGTTGTTGTAGTCCAATGCACGAGTGGGTATCGCTATCGGGGACTGGCCATTCTGCGATCGTTGAGCTTGTGGATGGGTCCAGTTGCTTAATTTTACCGTCAGATACGACATAGAGATAGCTGTTGGACCAGGCGAGACCGTTGTTGTTCCAAGGGGTGACTTCTACCGGGATGTCGACGAGCAAGCGGCCGTCGTTGCTGTCCCAGACTTGAATGGATCCAGAACGAGTGGCAGTCGCGATTCGATTGCCATCCGGCGAGTACCTGGCTGCGATCACCACCTCCTCGTGGCGGAGTGTGCGTACTTCCTCGCCGTTTGCGACGTTCCAAATTGTGGCTGTGTGGTTCCTGGACCCCGAGACGAGCCGAGTCGAATCTGGCGAGAAATCGACGGCGAGGATGCTCAATGAATACTCCCTGTGCTCCCAGATTTTCTTGTATGTCCTGGCATCCCACACGATCACGATGCCCCAGAACGTCCCCGCCGCGATCCATTGGCCATTCTTCGACACAGCAAGACAGAGGACATCCTGCGCTTCCATCGTTGCCACTTGTTGGCCATCTTGCACGCACCATACCCCAACGTTCTGGTTACGACCGCCGCTCAAGAGATGCTCGCCGTTCGCTGAGAACGTCACCGCACGTGGGTCGATGCTGGCATTGATTTCTTTGGGCAGGGAACGCTCTTATCCAGCCGTCAGTATCAATGCAACCTTTCTTGTCAGCACGCACCTGTCATTGCCAGCGATATGGGCATGAACGACACAGTTTAGCAGTGCAATGGTGGGAGTCAGTGGAGAAGGCTGTCGTCCGTGCGCCCTCTTCGCATTCTATACACGTTGCCTGATATGGATTTGTGCACATGCTCCATCACCTCGTGTTTTCGGTGTTCGTTCACGTTGCTTCCCGCAAGGAATTCTTCACCCAAGGTTCTACATTATGCATACAATTTATCATCTGCGAGGCCAACGAATCGAAGATCTACTCGATCGCGGCATTGGCATGTACCTTGTAATCCTCATCTACGCCCTGTCCCTATTGTTAGACTGGTCTCGTCCCACGATGTACGTATCGCTCCTCCCATTACTCCTCCATCGCACACGCATCCCGTCCGCCCGAATCAATCACGTTCCATCGCTGCTATCCAAAGGCGGATGTCGTCAGGATCCTCGAATCGATTGGGAGCCCCACTCAGCTTATCTGGCCCATCCTCGCCGTGTGCCAACTTCATTCTCGCTTACAACAGCGTCGAGAGCGTCCAATCCAAGTATATACTTTCCAGCCCGGACCCATTCGCCACCGTGGTGCCATAACCACGGAGTCTTATGTCACTTATTTCGGCATGCTCGGATGGGAGCCTGCCGACTGGTTGAGCCCATCGCCCAAGGTCCATGTGCCAACCCATCTCTCAAAGCGAACGAACCATACCATCGTCATCAACATCCGGACAACTCAGCCCGTGCCGTCGGACTATTCCGCCGAATATCGATTGCTACACCCGAATGGTTCACACGAGCAACCCACCGCTGCGTAGCCTGCTCAGCTGGCCTCGAAAAGGTCGGCATGAACTGCCTGACCTGTCACGAAGGCGAAGCAATGCTCTTCGGCCAACTCCAGAACGGCAGGGTGCTGCATCTGTGCTCTCGCCCCGGTTTGTCAAGATACCACATCTTCCTTGTATGGTGCTCGGAGAGCACGTCTGGCTGCCTTGTCTCCAGACGCTGCTGTCTCTAACGCATCCAGGAAATTCTGACTGATACGCAACGTGGTGCAAAAGTGTAAAGATGGGGGCATCCAGATCAAATCGTCGCACTTGGAGTCGCCTGTTTGTACGAGAAGAATCTGGCGTGATGGTTCAAGAGCAATATGGAATCGGTCATCCTTTCCCGGACGTGAAGCAAACACTGGGTCGATCTCGCGCAAGCGATCGTGCTGGTATTCTCTACAGCCTGCTGTACCCAATATGCATCACGTAGCTGACCGGCTGCCTACCCATGCGGTACTCTGCAAGGTCTCGTAGCAGCCTGCTGTACAATTCTGTACGACAATCAGCTATCTCCGGTCCTGGTTATCTTTGCTCAAAAAGTCCTCGTTCGAATTGTAGTACTCGTCAATGTTATGAAGATGATCTATAGGTGAATAACGCAAGGGACAGCGTAACACGCTGTGATATGCAGAGTACCACCAAACAGCAGCGTTGACGATCCGTGGACAAGGTATATATACAAATAGACGAATGCGAACGTGTGCCATTGAGGGGTCCCGGTCGGGGGAACGTATGTGGCTTGATCAACATGAGTGCCAGTGGTCGGGGGTAAGAAAGACAGATGAGGCGTGCACGCGCTTGTGCGAGGTCGAAGCCATCGAGGTGACGGGGAACTGGAACAGCCTCGGCGTATGTTCATGGACGTGAGCTTGTAATCTGGTCTTGTGGGGTCTGGGCTACCTCTCCACACCAGGAACAGCAAATGTGTAGAATACTCAGTAAGTCACTAAGTAAGCTAAGGTAACTACCGTGCGATGTAAGGTGTAGCTTATGTAAGCCTAAATACTATATTCGGAATAAATTCCAACACTCCCCCTCAAACACAAGGGGTTAGGCAGTAGCTGTAGTGTTTGCCAAATAAAAGGAATGATAATAAAAGGAATGTATACCCAATAAAATTGTTGTTAAAACGAGTGTACCGTGTCCTTCTCAATAAGTGGTGTCGCCGTGTCGCGCTGCGCTGGCGCGATTGCCCGATTTAGTAGGTCGCGGCTCGCTTGCCTCTAGGTGCGCGCGCTCATGCTCGATCGACTCCAGCAATGCCGTCTTCGCGTTTTGCGGTTCGGGATCGCTTCTGTGTCACCTCTAGTCCATATACAATATATCCAATGCGCCCAACTCGCCCGATTCGGTCTCGACGCGGTGGTAGGACTTGGTATGTCCTCCTGGCTGTCTTGACACTTCTAGATCGCGTTTTCAATCGTCCTCGACGACGCGGTGGGTTTGGATGGGTGTGGGGTCGTCTATGGTGATTGGGAAGTGGAGTGGGTGGCTCAGGTACGTCGTCTGTCCTGCGCCGGCGCTGGTCGTGCTGACCCATGTCTTCGTCAGCTAGCGGCCGCATTTCGACTCGTTTCGAGTCGCAGCGTGCGCCGCTCGTTGCACCATCTATGCGGCCACCATTCCCATCGTATTCGACGTCGTCGACAACCTTTTCGCTGCCCGGATCACCCTCGACGACTTCCAACTCCCCTTGCTCGCCCAAATGGCCTCTTGGGGCTCTATCTGGACATGGTGAGTTCGTCTCCTCGACGCACTTGTTCCTGACGCTTGTAGGGCGTTCCTGGACACTGTGGGCATCGCCTGGTGTTGCGCCGTCGCGTTCCGGCTCGTCTAGCTCGTCTGGGGGTCTATTTGGTGAGTTTTCCTCCTCACCCTCCTCTGAGCGTTTGGGCTCCGGTTCCGACGCG
>JBBPOB010000609.1:0-14762 GCA_038091275.1 Tylopilus subfusipes | reverse complement strand
CCTAAAAGAAGTCTCACCCGATAATTGTACGACCGTTTCGAAGCACCTCCTTCCACGTCAGACCGTATCTTGATCCCATCAATGTCTGACACCCAATCTAATCAGCGACCTCTTCGGAAGTTGGTCCAATCTTGGCACACCTGTTCCCTGATACGTCTTGTTCCACAAGTGTCGCATCGTATCGTTCACTTCCTCCATCTTTAAGCTGTGATACTTCATGATCGCACTAGCACACGTCAGCAAACCCGGATCGAATCTGTATCGAATCATCGATCAACTCACTTGTCCAGCGCTTTCGCATACTTTTCCAGGTCGTCGTTCGCCATGTCCGACATCTATACTCCCGTTTCATGACCCGGCCAGTCACAACCCACCGTCGAACACTCACCTTGACCTTGACGAGCTGATCGGTATACCGCTTGTTGACGCCCTTGTACTCCCTCAAGTCCCTCTCCACCTGCCTCAACGTCTCGTTGTGCGAGCTTATCTCGCCCCCGATATGCGCATACTATTTCCAATCAGAAATGGGCGCCATCAAAAAAAAAAAAAAAAAAAGAACCACTTGCCTTGCTCTGCATCTCCGTCTCGCGCTGCTTCTCCGCCTGATACTTGTCCTCAAACGTCCGCTTAGCCTTGGCAGCCCCTTCCATGTCGTACGACTCGATCTCGGCCTGCGTCGCTGATATGTCCTTGACCAACCGCCGCATCCGGACATTGTCCCGCAATCGCGACATGAAGCTCCCGCTCTCGTTGATCTCCCGGTCGATCGTGGCCACCGTCTCGCGCACCCCCTCGATCTTGATCCCCAGTTCGGTAATCGCCCCTTCGTATCGCTCGATCTTGGCCGCGCACTCTGCCAGCGACTGGGCGCGTTTCTCCCGGACGTAGCTAGACGTGGCGCGTGAGTCGACGATAAGGCGGGGACAGACGGAAAGAGCCGCACCGATCGACGATCTTGTTCATGTTGTCCAGCTTGTCCACGCTCATGTTCATCTCCTGCGTCGCTCTCTGCGCCTCGGCCATTCTCGCGTTCAGCTCCACCTGGACCTGCTGATGCCCCCGTTCCAGCCGCTGTATCGGCGCTTGCGCCTCGGCGAGCTTGCCGTCCAACGCCTAGATCATCGTGGCGTTAGCCTCGTGCACACGTCACATGAAACACGCGAATATGAAACCTTGAGTTTGGCACTCAGCGCACTCGTCTCGTTCGTCAAGACGACGATCCGTTCCTCCATCGCGTCCTTGTCCCGAACCTGATTCGAGAGCGTGTTCTCCCTCTTCTCCATCGCGTGTAGCTCGCCCTCGTACGTACGCAACGCCGAGTGCTGGCGATCACGCTCAGACGAAATCGCCTGTCGCTCGCGTTCGTTCGCACGACTGTCGGAAGATCAGCGAATGCGAAACGTGCCACGACGAAACGTTGTGCTCACATCTCGTTCGAAAGCGCATCCAGCTCCGTCTGCACGTCGTCGGCCGTCTTGCTACTCCCGCTCGCGCTTAGCTCTTCTTCCAAATTCGCAATCTCGGTTTTTAAGCGTTCAATCTCGCACTGGTTCTTCGTGATCGCCGCAGCGTGCTGCTTCAGCGTGGCAACGTCCCGAACCTCCTTCTTGACGTCGTCCACTTTTCGAGAGGCCTGACGAACCGAATCGTGTGCACCGTGGTGAGCTTGGGAAAAGTCGATGCATGCCCGCAGTCCACGCACCTGCTCGGATTGCTCGCTCGCAGACGGAATCTCGGCCTCCGCGACCTTGATCTGCTTTTCCAGCGCCGGAATGTCCCCGTTCTTCGCCCGATCCCTCGACGCCTGGAACGGCAACAAATCTTCCAGCCGGGACAGTTCCTTCTTCCACTCCTTGAGCTGGTTGGCTTCCGCTGCCACGACCTCGGGCGAGTTCTTTCTGATTTGCTCCTTGAGCTACACACGGCCAGTAAACAGGTCAGCTCGGGACTCGGATCGACCTCTCTCGCACGCACGTATTTCTCAAAGACGGCGAGCTCTTTGTCGTCCATGTGTCGGTTGCAAGCTTGACACATCTTCTTCGCCTTGCCGACTCTGAGGAAGGTCTCGTACACCTCCACCATGCCGGCTTTGCCGCTCGCCTCGCTGTTCGGGGCGCGCATATATACACATGTCAGCCCGTCGGAACGCGCCAGCGCGAGTGCTTACCCGGTGAGATCTGCAACGTTTCGTCGAGCGTCTGCGAGCGCATCGTTCAGAGGGACGTCCCCGATGATACGGTCCTTGAGTATTCTATCCAACTCTTCACGACGAGTCAGCTCGGAAAACTCAAACGGACGAGCGAGGCAACGTACGCTTGACTTCGTCGCGTTTGATCTTGAGTTGCGATGTCGCCTGCGAGAGCGTCGTCTCGGCCGTCTGCAGCGTCTTGTTGGCAGCTGCCAATTCGCTCTCTGCTTCCGCAAGCTCGTGTTCCTTCTCCCTACACCCACATGATCAGCAAAGACACACGAGCTGACGTCCCAGCGCACACCTCGAAACGCGGTCAGTCTCGCGCTCCATATTCTCCGCGCGCGCATCCTTGCCGACCAACTTCCTATATTTGGGATTGCACACCTCGAGCCTGCACGAAACGGCCGTTGATCAGCATCCGACGCTCGCCAGAAAAAAAAAACGCACGTGTTCTTGACCTCGAGCGTCCTGCTCCTCACTTCTGACCGCTTCAAATCCAACCTCGCCCTCGCGTCCGCCTGCAAACTCAACCCCCTCAACTCCGCGTTCAGACCGTCCCGCTTGTCCTCCATCGCTCGCGCCTTGGCCGCCCGCTCGCTCAGACGCTCCTCGAAGCTGGCTTCCTTGACGTCACGCTTGACCTTTTCGAGCCGGAGCTTCTTTTCTTCGATATCCCCCGCCAACGTGCGAAGTTCGGAAGCGAGTCCTTGCATCGTCTCGACCGCCGACTCGGCCCTCGAAATCGCCTCTTGCTTCTCTCGCTGTCAAAAACCACGTCAGTGACACACCGAGCAGAAATGGAACGACGACGACACCGACAATCTGCTCCCGCGTGTTCCCCCGCTGCATCTTCAAGCTCTCCACCTCCGTATGCAGCTCTCTCGACGCGCGATTGAACTCGTCGTTCTTGGCGCGCATCTCGCTCTGGAGCTTGTCGTACTCGGCGCGTCGTTGGCTCTGGAGATCGCCGAGTCGGTAGACGAATTCGACGACTTTGTCGCGCTCGAGGGGTGTGTGGCTGTATCCCTTGATGTTGTACTTGTCGCTGATCTCTCGAATGAGCTCTTCACGTTCGGTCAGTCGACGGTCGTGTGCCTGTAACGTAAGACTTAGTCGTTTGGTCACCAGCCGGGACGGGATGCGTGCCTTGGCCTCTGCAGCCAACTCTCCGTGTTCGTTGACGAGCTCGACGTGCGTGCGTCGCGCTCTCGCAAGCTCGTCTTCGAGATCTTGTCGTTCCGATTCATGCCGTCTTCGATTCTGCTTCTGCTTGACAATGTTCTCGTCAAAGTTGCGTAGACGGGACTGCAGCTCCTCGTCGGAACCTGCCCCCCAAAAGGTCGTCGTTCAGCGCGCGCGACACCAACGTTCGCGAATGCGACATTACCTTTGATCTCCTGAACGGTTTCCCGAGCCTCCGCGAGTTCCTGTTGATAATGTTCCTTCTTCTGCTGCAGATTCTCCACCTTGACATAGACCTCCCTGAACTTGGTGGCAGACTCGTAAAAGTGGGCATTGTTCTTGACGAGCGTCTCGTACAGTGCCTTGCATTCCTCGTATTGCAGCTGCTTTGAGGTGATGGTGTTGTTGAGTTCGACGATACGCGCACGGAGCTTGTCTGCGTGAGCCTTTTCCTTGGCGAGGGACCCGAGACGTTCCTTGTCTGCTTTGAGATCCGCGACGCGGTCTTTGCGTAGCGCCTTGATGGAATCGAGCGCCTTAGTGTACCTGCACCACGTCGTCGGCAGAGGACGAACGTGACGGATGCACGAACGCACCTCGTCGCCTCGAAAATGTCGTCAAACTTTTTCTTCAACGCGGCTGGTTCGGCGAGGGGCCACCACGAGTCTTCCTGATGACAAAAGATGACGTTCTCGAGCACCGACTTGGACACGCCCAGCAAATGCGGAATCTCTGCGTCCATCTCGGCGCACTTGGTCGAGATCACGCCTCTCTGAAAAGAACGACGACGACGTGACGAGATCATTTTTACGTGGTCAAAACCCACGGAATACCACAGAGCTCACCTTTCCCCCCTTCTCGGCGTTGCTGTCCGCGAGTCCGAGAATGCTCTCGAGGGTCTTCATCGTCAACCCCGTCTTTTTGGCGGTGACCGACAGGTTCCTGACGACGAGCATCCGTCGTCCGTTGGCGGCTTGAAACCGCAACTTGACCTGCGCCTTGACCTCCTTCTCGTTGGCCATCTTGGGGTCGTGCACGAAGG
The DNA here is from genome assembly GCA_038091275.1 of Tylopilus subfusipes. NCBI lineage: Eukaryota > Fungi > Basidiomycota > Agaricomycetes > Boletales > Boletaceae > Tylopilus > Tylopilus subfusipes. Next base: position 10,347 of record JBBPOB010000609.1, on the reverse strand, counting down.
CCCCGCCGCGCGTGTTGGGCGGCTGATCGCCCGTGGTGGCGTACTTGAGACACTCGATGATGCTCGTCTTGCCGCTCCCATTGTGTCCTACGATGACCGTGACTGGAGAAAAGAATTCGATGACCGAGACTTGCTTGTCGTCAAAGGAACGAATCCCTCTGATCGCGAGCTTGTTCAGACTCGACATGGCACAGGGACGAGACGAAGCTACGCTTATGACATAAGCTCAGTACTACAGTGCCACTCACTCAAAATAGGCAACTCACTTATAGGTGAAACCAAAATCATAATAGCACCTCCACACATTCAATAAATAGCATTTTAACTGTGTATATGTACTCTAGGACACCAAAGGAAGCCTGCTATCTTGTTGAAAATTTGAAATTCTGATGCTGAAAATTTGGGACAATCTGAAAGGTGAATTTGAAGTGCCGACAATCAGAGTTACCATATTTGGACGTCGGAGTTACCACTTTTGGTATACTAATGCCGAGCCCCCATTACCGTTCAGTTCAGTAAGACATCAACACTCATCATAACAGCAGGCCCACAACGATGGTGGGACCTGTACTTTTTCATGGCGAATTCAGCCTGTCTCGCATTCAGGCCCTTTCTGAAAAAAAAAGACCATTTAAAGTGTGTGATGAGGTGATACCTGTAGATTTCATACCTGTAAGCATCCATGTACTGCCAGCTTTTTTGAAAAAATGCATGGATTGTCTTGATTGGGCAATCATTCAGGATCTCAGGAACAAGGCGCTTCGCGGTGGGAAACGTGCCATCTGCCACAAGGCGGAAACCTGTTATCACTGCATCAGTCCCACTGAACATGTGGGAAAATTCCCAAGACTCACACGCTTTCACCCAACCCCAGTACATCTCGATGGGATTCAACTCGCAATGAAACTTGGGCAGGAACCAGCATATATGGCCAGCCTCTTCAATTATTATCCAGATAAGTGGCTTTTCATTCATGAAATCTTGCTGACTTGCAAGCATCTTTCACATGCAACAGTCCATTCACATGGATTCGCGAACACCATTTCCAGCAGTGTTGGTGATCACATCGTCAGTCCCCTCAGCCGCTGCTGCTGCTGCCGCCTCACAAGCAAGCCGCTCTTGTGCTTTGCGCGAGAGCTTACACATTTGGCACTCACCAACGACTTTGCCATTGTTCGCCCGCTCCAACACGGATAACAAGCCACGCTCCTCCAGGACTCGTTGCATACCCTTCAGTTGCCCATGGAAAGCATGGTCTGCATGTTCAGAGGGGAGGTCGACAGGGAAAACCATCGTCTGGGGCATGCCACACAACAATGGATTCGGGTTATCCATGGGGATCGTGGTATCGTGCATTTTCCTTTGATTTCCTCCAGGTCTAACATTCATTTCTTTGGTGTTTAGTGCATCCTTTGCGAATGTGCCGTGTGCCGATGACTGATCAAACACAAACTCAACAACAGCATTTGGATACATTCACTCAAAGATCAAAATTGTGTGTTTCACCTGTCCGCAGTCCCACGTAAGCGTTTCACTACTCAACGTGACATTTTATTACTTACCTGTGCAACCAGATTTTTGTTTGTCCAAAAACCATCGTGGTTTTTCCCTGGATAGATGATCTTGCATGCATTGGTGACCTCCAATCGCTCCACGGCAGGAAGCTGTGCATTCTCTTCAACCTGAGCCAGGGACAAGGTAAGTCGCCCAGTATGCTCCACAATGAAATCGGAGACATGGATTGCACGTCCTTGACCCTTTTTCCTCAGGGGCATTTTGCCATCGCATACATATACACAGCGTTGCAGATCGTTTGCGCGAATTATTGTCACGTCATGCATAATTGGGACATGAAGCCTCTCGCTGGGACCCAGGTTGGGTTCGATTGGACCAAGATCCTCATCTCTATATGTACATTGCAACCTGTTCTCTGTAAGCCGACGACTCAAGCAACTCAACAGCAATACTCAAATACCTTTCATTGTCGCCAAACTGCCTCAAGAACGTTTTCTGGTAAGCCACCACATCTTCCTGTTCATGTCCATCGACATAAATCCCTTTCTTCACCTCTTTCAGCTCATAGCCCAACTTGGCAAGCCATCAACGTGCAGTCGCCTCGGAGATGTTCTGGCCATCAAGATCCAGTCCCAATGATGGCATGATCACTTCATTCATCTGCTTCATCAAACGAAGTGGTATAATCTAAACTAATTAATTTTTTTCTTCCGATGTTTACAGGTCACGTATCTCGCCATTTGCAAGCACTGTCAGATACCGTTGCATGGCCAATGCGATCCGCTCATTGTTTAGTAATGTCGGGTGAGCATGATGATTGCCTTTGTTGGTGGGAGGCAATGTATGGAACTGACTGACATATCTGTAGAGAGCACAAATCTTGTGAGCCATATATGGTCCCTTGCCGATAGAGGCAGCAATGGCATGGCTTGCCTTGTGCATCAGCTGTTTGATTCTTGGGTTCATTTGGTACTTGGCGTTCAGATTAATGAACTGCTTCAGTGAGTTGAGATAAAATGTGGAGGTAAATGATTTATATTTTTTTGCTTGCTCCAAAAGCTTGTTGACCATTTCGAGAACTGGCTCAGTGTTTGATTCTGTGACTTCATCATTGCCCGTTGTGTCCAAGAATGAGGTAAGAGAGGAGTTTGTTTCATTTATATCATTGTACATTGATTGCTCAGCGTCCAATAGATCCAAACGAGGGTCCTGATCAGCTGACTTGTTGGACCCGTCATTGGAGTCATTGAGATGGATCAGTGGAATGGTGGATTTGGTGGGCTCGGGTTTGTTGTTGCTCAGAACGGTATTGCAAATGGGTGCATTAGGCATGAGAATGGAGATGCTGGGACTCGGAGATATACTGGGACTCAGAGAACCATGGATGGTTTGGACATGATGGTGATTTGGGATTGATGGCGTCCGCTGAAAGAATGATGTGATTTTTTGATTATTCTTGGCAGCCTCTCACAAATTGCGCTCTTGAAGGTACGTCCTGTACCTGTGTATATTGGCATCGACTATGTCAGCAGCTTCATTGAAGGGGGGGTATCCTTTCATGTTGCAAACACATTAACTCCAAGTTGTTCATTGTTCTGAGCTGAACATCAACAATACTTACAGTGTGGTGAATACCCATCCAAACCTGGTTTGCTGCCATTGCTGCCTGGCCTGTACACCTCTCGACATTATCATCTGTCTTGCTGGTAGCTTTGTTTGTGAATTTGTGACTGCCAGTTCATTGTCGCTTGCTGCCAGTGACACCTATACAGGTAATCTCAGCATCAGATTCCTCTGAGTCGTCATCATCACTATTCCCAACACCATCCTCTGAGACAATGTCAGAGTTGTCCATCAAGCTGAAGGACATTCCATTAGATGCCAATGAGTCAGTGTCAGAACTGTTTAGGTGTTCAACATCTGATTCTGGCTGGTAATCCAGGTCGAAGGCAACATCTAGAGGGTCCTGGATGAACCCACTGTTGAATACTTTCAATTTGGAGGCTCGCTGCTGCTTGGCCTGCCTCTGGCGCTTTGTTGGGCAGGTCATGTCAAAAGTGAACATTACATAATCAGGGGGTGTGTTTTCAGAGAATGCAGAATTATGAAAATTGGACCATGTTTTTGTCTAAATTTCCAATCATAGATAGCCAGGGTCAAAATTACAGCCTCAGGAGAGGTGCCGCCTTATGGTGACAGACACTGTAGTCACCTCGTCAGCTTAATGAAATTGAAGATGCTCAGGTAAGGACACGCCATCGTCCGAGTCGACAACAAGAGAGTCTACTAGTACATGCGCCAGTCACGCAAAAGGTGAACAAGTATGACATCATGATCCTTGAACTCATACTAGTAGTGCAAAAAGCGTCATCTTGTCCTTGTTTCCCGCAAATTTTGGTGGCCATTGACATGTCAGCCATACCGCCCTCGAGTTCGAGTCCCAGTCCACTCCGAATCCGTATCGTCGCCAAGAAACCGTCCCTTCGTCGACAAAGCTAATCTGCCACCCGTATGCCAGTGCATTCAGATAGGAGACTCGGTCGAGCATCTTGCCCTACAAGTCAGTGTCCTGGGCCGTGCACATTCCTGATTGCCAACTATGCAAGGGGGGGTCAAGCACCTTGCAAGCTCGCCTCTTCCCTGATGAAAGCAACGAGCTGGCCGATGTTACATGCAGCACAGAGCTTTTGGCCCTGCAACGGCGATCAACTTGCAAGTTCGAGTCGGCAGCAGTTACAAACTCTGGTGTTTGAATGCCGACATCGGTAACTCCACGTCTGTGACCCAGATAGGCGCAGCTGGATAGAACGCCCAGTGCGATAAAAGTGCCAGTTCGCGAGAGCATCTGTGTGGAGCGGAATCGGAACGACGCGTTGCGCCAGCCGGGCCATTGTCCACCACGGCAACATGAAGCTGTGAGCTGTGGTCGTCAGCCAATCCTTTTCCGGTGGCTGCATTTCTTCGATGTTGATGATGATTGAAACGAGGGTTCGGTCCATCACCGACAACCGAACGTTCAAGCCTCGCACGTGTACCGAAGCGCATTCAATCAGTGACCTTGCATGGCCTCGCTAAATGCATCCACAACGAGAAACCAAACCATCGTCACCTACCTCAAGTGACTAGGTCGTGCAGTGAACTGACCTCCGGGCCGTGTGAGTGCTAGCTGGGAAGCAGACGCCTCCATTCGTAGTTGTGTTCGTCCGTTCACCGGGCATCGGACATGAGAGTATAGGGTGCCCGTTGTAATGCAGAGCGCGAAGTTGAAGAACAGCATGGTGAATGCTGGGATTGAGCGACGTGCTCAACTTTGAGAGTTTCATATAATGCTAGGACAGCGAGAAGGAGAGGGGAGAGTAGAGGGTGGAGGGTGGGTGTTGAGGCGACGTGCTCGAGCATCGGGGGTACCACAGGTCCCCGATAAATCTTGGGACTCTCTTGCACTTTGCCATTTATTGCGCGGGGTTGCTAAGGGATTACAGTAGACTTTTTCATAACGCATACGAGTTGAGGAGACTTTTCACCCATGCAGAATGACATGTATGCGGCACCAAGAGTGTGACATAATGTAACATAATACGACATGTGTGACATCGACGGTGAATCTACTGCTTCCAATAGTTGTCCAATGTCGTCTGCTTCGCAGTTTGCATTTCCTCCCATTGCACATCACCCCGAAGCTTGTGAAGTTGTCTTACAACCTCCAAAGAAGTGTCAGCACCACTCCGAGTGATGCAAGCCATCTCCAGTTTCTCGCACAGCTGAATCATCTCTGAACAAGAGACTAGGGTGCCAACGGGCAAGTCATCCTCGTCGTCGGACTCGACCTCGATAATCTCTCCACATTCAACAGCCATTTGGTGGCGGACAGCTGCAACAATTGCTGCCTCGTCTTTGAATTGATACATTGGCTCACCAACTTCGTCTTCTTCTTTTGGCGACAGGATCTCGTTGACGGTCAATGGTACACCAAAAATGCGGTTGCAGTCCCTCAATTCCTTGACAGAATCCATTAGATCCTTCTCGACAGCGACAAGTTGTGACGGTTTCACAGGGATCTTGATTGTAAGCCCGGTACAATGTGTTGCAGCCGCTGCAAGCTTCTTGATTGCCTCGGCTGCTTGCAATGTATCACCTTCAGCATCCATGATGGCCTTGAGAGCAGCCTGCCAATGCCCATCCACATAGGATTCACCAAGAAGCTCTTGGAGCTGGTTTTCAGCTGCTAGGAGCATCATGGTCACATCTGTGGCAAAGCTGCGAATAATGGCCCAGGCATGAGGATTAGCATGGACTGGATGCAACAATGGTGCCTCAGCTGCCTGAATTTGAGTGTGATTCCAGCAGTGCTCAATGGCCTGGGGCTCAACTCCATTTCAAGCTGTTGAAATCACGTTGATCAATCTAGATCGTTCTACTTCAGACTTCTTATCTAAAGGTCTAGAACATCACATGATGATGACATGATTGCGATTACTCATAACCGATAGGATCGCATACATCAGTAAGCCAAATTTCTTGGCATGATGTCATAGGATTATAAATCCTTCTACGATGTTCCATCGTGTTCCACTGCTGTTACTATACATAGGTAAAACCTATATTAGGTACATGGTCTGTGCGCCATTCCTGTAGTATATAAACTGGTGGTTTCCCCCAGTATAATCTAAGCGGCTCTTGACCTCCTTCAAGTCAGATCCTCTACAACACTACTCTTTACTATCTCCCTTCTGGTCGAACACCCAGTGAGTATTCCCGCTGGCTGTGCTGGTGCTAGCGATTAGTTTCGTTACAAGCCTCTTTTGCCATAAGCATGGCCTCACGAATATTGATTTTGTAAATCTCTGCTTCGCCTGCCACATCCAAGTTGATCGCATGGTTAGAGAAGGCTCGACGGTACAATCCCTTGAAACACCAGATGACCCCAGCATCGAGTGGCTGGATAAATGAGGTCATCTTTGGCTCAAAGAATTCGAGCTGGATGTGATGTGGCTTGTATGCAATTGAGTGACTGGCGAAGTTATTGACGAGAAGGCAGATGAAGCGTCTCTGAGCACCCATCTTGAGATCGAGCATTTTAATCCATCTAGACATTGAATGAGTGAAAGATACTTGGATTTTGACTACAATGCTTACTCTTCAAACAGTTCCATTGTCATCCATGCATTCTTGTTGTTACGATAATAATAGCCAAATGCTTGTAGTGGCTTGTAATTAAAAGCCTTTGGTTTCTTTGACCAGCCGATGTAGAACAGGGGCAGCTGTTGAAATCACGTTGATCAATCTAGATTGTTCTACTTCAGACTTCTTATCTAAAGGTCTAGAACATCATGTGATGATGACATGATTGCGATTACTCATAGCCGATAGGATCGCGTACATCAGTAAGTCAATTCTCTTGGCATGATGTCATAGGATTATAAATCCTTCTATGATGTTTCATCGTGTTCCACTGCTGTTACTATACATAGGTAAAACCCATATTAGGTACATGGTCTGTGTGCCATTCCTGTAGTATATAAACTGGTGGTTTCCCCCAGTATAATCCAAGTGGCTCTTGACCTCCTACAAGTCAGATCCACTACCAACTCTACTCTTCTATCTCCCTCTTGGTCGAACACTCAGTGAGTATTCCCACTGACTGTGCTGGTGCTAGCAATTAGTTTCATTAGGTTATGAGCCCTGACCCCAGATAAGACATACGGTATTACACCTATGATCCCTGGACTGGCGTTCAATCTACCAGGAGGGTTGAGTCCCTTGTGGCTCTGCCTTAACCTGTTCATTTTCTTTCTTACCACAACGTTCATACCAAGCTGGTTTCAAACCGCTTGGCTTGTCCTTTTTGGACATGGAACAATTGTGATCTTTCATTATCTTTCTTCGGAATGAGGACAGCATATTGGTGTTCAAGTGTGGACAGCTAACACAATTCATACTTTGGCGTACCAGGTTCTACCTTTGGATAACCAGAGACTCCAGAACCGTCAACCACCTCCGATTTATTCGGTGAGTAGGAATGACCTTCCTCAGTATGATATTTTGTTCGCACCTCCGAGATACCAAGAGCGGGACCCTTTACCCGCCTTGAGACTTGAAGCACCTCCTCCTCCTTATCAGCCTCTGGTGAACCAGACCGAAAGGAATCGTCGAGCTCGTCAAAGGCGTCGGAGAGCCGGAAACGGCCAACCACCCTTAAATGATGAGGAGTTCGACAAAGCAGTTCATCCAGTCCTTCAACCGCTCTTACGAGCTGGAGTAATGGCTGACAAAAACCTTATTCCAGACAATGTCCACGTTCACCCCCCAGTCCTTCCAATACTGCATCCAGAACATGACAGAGCGCCCCCTAACCCTGGCAGACGCGAATCTAGTGTCAGCTTTGCAGGCGGGGACTCAAGCCGATCCACAAGCAAGAATCGAGTACCTACTGAACGAGACCCTCTCGGGCTGGAAGGCTCAGATCGTCCCCGTTCTTTATAGGGACTTGTTTGGAAACTCTGACGAATTGGAAAAGGTTTACACCTTGACCATTTACGAAGGAGAATCCCTCGCTTTGGCTCTGGAAGGTAACGGCCTGGTGGTGGTGGACCCAAAAGCGTATGAACACCCCCATGAGAACCTTCTCCATGGGAACAGTTACGAATCCATATCTGAGGACCTGTGGGCTTTTAACACAGGATTCCAGATTGGCTGGGTAAGGGAGGCAGATCTGTTGGATCCCAATGACATGCCTTTCCCGAACACAAACCAGCTCACAGATCGATACTGGGATGTTCCCCGTGTACATGTTTGGAACGAATGGTTTGATAAAGCTGCAAGGCATAGGTGGAGAAAGTTTACGAATGCTTTCATATTTAGAGAATGCGAAAGGGCAGCGAACAGCTTGGCTAACCAAGTTGTTCAGCCAAAAAATGTTGAGATTGATCGGCTTCGCTGAACAATCACAGGATTAGTGGCAGCTCTAAAGGAGCGCGATGCCCAGGCCGCTGTGGTCGAAAGACCTCCATTACCAGCAGTCAATCCTGGCCAATGCTTGGCACGAGAGGAGCCAGAAGATCCGGAAAAACCCGGTCATGGAAGAGCTCCTAAAAGAGTCCGGCCTAACCGAGGAACCGGTGATGGTATTCCCGCTCCCAACAGTCACAGGCGGTCATTACATCTGCGACATGCCGCCAAGCTGAGGGCAGCAAACTGAAACCACCTATAGCAATTTTAAACTCTTACTTTGTCATTTCTCTCAGAATTTATTTCTGCCTTATACTGGACATGACAAAAAGTCATTTACCATTGAGGACAAAACTTTCCTTAATTACCATTATTTCGAAGAACTTAACTTCGATCTATTGGAGGAAAGGGTTGAGAAATCCAAACCTTATATAAGAGTGTCGATCATCGACCCATCTCTAATTTGCATTCCTGATTCACCTCTATCATCGCATCCTTATGTTCCTTTGAAAAATGATACAGTTACTGAATATCTTGTTCTTGGTTTACTCTAGAAATGTCGAAATCAGAATCCGGAATCACGAAGAACATTATCATCTTGACAGGAAAGGACAACTACAATTCATGGATTCAAACCATGAAGTCCTACCTGATGACACTCAAAGTCTGGAGGATTGCGAATGGTCAATCCACCTTTCCACCAGACGCTGCTAACCAGGAAACCTGGATGGAGTCTGATCCCCAAGCAAACGGTGTCATTGGGCTATACATTAAAGAAGAACTTCGTGTTCACGTTTCAGATACCTATGGTGCTCAACACATCTCTTTAGCAAAAACCACCCTTGATACTCTCAAGGCTCAGTTTGCGACAACCGGACCGACCGGCCAGTTCGCCACTTTTCGCCAGATCATGCAATGGCGAGTGACTGGAAACGATGATGCTGGAAAGCCGATGAAGATGTCGGCGCATTTATCTAGGTTGGAGACCCTCTTCTCTGACCTTACAACCGCTGGGCTGGATTTACCAGCAAACCTGTGGGCTATGATAATGTGCACCGGTCTCCCGGAGTCTTTTGACTCCATCATCACAACTGCGGTTCATACAAAGACCACTGCGGAATTCATCATGGCAAATCTCAAACCGATGGTTTATGCCGAAGAAGAAAGGATAGTTGATAGGTCGTTGGTTAACCAACTGCAAGTGGGAACTTCTAAGTTCAAACCACGAAAGCAGACCAGACAACAGTCTTCCGGTTCGGGTTCCTCTTCAAAGAAGGAACGATGTGGCAAGTGCCGAGGCACTGGTCACACAACCGAACAGCACCGGGACGACTACCAGCATCCTAACAAGCCTTCTAATAAAAGAAAGGCACCATCCTCCGACTCCACCCCCACACAATCCAAGCCGAAAGGCAAAGGAAAAGGAAAAGCCAAGGCAACGACCTATGTGGTCGAGTCCATGGAAACCATTTCAGAGGAAGATATCGAAATGGATACCCTTACCAACGAAGTTGGTAATTTCCTTTTAAGCTCTTCGTCAGCAACTACTGATGAATACGAAGAAGCTTTGGATTGGGGAGGAGAAGAAGATGACGACTATCCGGTAACCAAAATACCTCATATTGGTGGGGACCAAACCCAGTCCTTTCGAAGGAAGTCCTTCTGACTTGAATCCTCAGTCTGAAGGGCAAATTCCATTGGAGGATCTCCTAATTTTTGGGACTGTCACGGTCAATGTTGGAAGAACTGACAAAGTATGGGTAAAATGTGAAAAACCGAGCAAACGGTTCACGTATGGTGGATATGATAGCAAAGACATAACCTCATGGAATTCGATTCCAGAAGAGGAAGAAACTGGCTATGTAGACACTACATACGATGACT
>JBBPOB010000608.1:0-14766 GCA_038091275.1 Tylopilus subfusipes | reverse complement strand
TCTCCAAGTGCACCGACCTCACGACGTCGAGCGCGTATGCCTTTGTCAAGACCCGCGTGCAACACGCGTCCGAAGCCGTCGGGTCGGCGGAGCGATGCGCCGTCGTCGAATCACTCGCGATGGACGGCTGTCCAAACATCGAACCCGACATGCTGCCATGGTTTAGATCAAAGGTCGCGCAGTTCAGCTGTGTATATGCTACGAGAAAGGACTTGATGAAGAACCGGAGACGGTAACGCGGTTCAGTGGAATGGTTAGCTCGGTGGAGCTGGTAGCCAACAGCGGTTAGGACCACCCGTCGGGACCGATCACCACGCAGTTCGCTGATTGTGGGTGTGACATCGCGGTATTTTCTTGGTACCTGTTTAGATTTGTATGCAGCTCACGTGCAACGATCGCACGTTGGGGGATGGCATTGACGTGGAGATGAGTACTTACAGCATGGAGTAGGCATCGCAGAGATGTAACTATGTCTTCCAGAAAATTTGTCCTTCGTGCTCCAGGTCGCTCCAAAGGGGTATGTCGACTGTATTGAGTGCAAAGTATGTACACCCTGTAACCAAGTCCACGTAAATTTCTAGACATACGTCTCAGGCTGTCTTTCCATATGCATGATCGGGACTATCGGTAAAGATCCAAGTGGCTGGCACCGCCTCGGATGATGCAAAGTATACAACGATCCACGCGTAAAAATGCAGGAGAAACCTAGTGTCCCTGGACCGTGGAACCCAATGAGGAGCGGCCTTGTCATAAATGCACAACAGCAGATTTGATGACGACAAGACATTGACGGCACCGAGCCTGCGGCGCTTTTGACCGCAACGCCGTCAAGGTTGTCAGGCCATCAGGGTCCTCAGCACAGGTCAGCGACCATATCCGGTAACGCAAAATGATCGGTATATAGCTGTCTTGGTTTGAGCTGGCTCATCCAGCCCGCGGTGTCCCTGCGAGATCGTTCATTGCCTTTTGTACCTCAAGTCTCTCCATAACGGCACGGTGTAAGCTCGATTTGTTCTTATTCTTCCCTTTGGTTACTGGGCCGGTAATTTCGTCTGCATTGCCGACAGGGCCCCCCTGAGTAGGAACTGTATTGCGTTCCAGGGACCCTTCCTTCGTAGTGAGGTGCGAGGGAACAATGATAGGTGTTTGACGTGGAGGCGGGGGCCACTGAGAACACATTGTCAGCGCATAAGGGAAAGGGCCATCACCACAGCCACTCACGCCGCGATTGGGTTGATTAAAGTGTAACGCAGCCCATGGGGGATATTCCTTCTCTAATTTTATGATGTGATCTTCCAAAAATTGCAAACGCGCGAGCAGTGTGCGGGGCGGTGCAGGAACTTTTTGTCGACCATCAAGGGGAGGTAACTGCGGAAAGGAATAGGAAACAATACCGTAGCGTATCGCAACATGCGATTCGATGTTCTTCACCCTCTCGTCTATGGCTGGTTGGAGTTCGCTTGGTGTATCATCTGTGAGAGGGTCGAGCTTCTCTTTTGCCTGTGTTTCTTTCGCATCTGGACCTTTCACTGTCCTCCGCAGGGGCCCATCTTCGTTCTTTGCAATGTCATATTTCATTTGAGAGTCTCTGTCGAGAGGTTTCGCGTCCGTTCTTGCGCACGATGGGATATGCTCGGTACTCTCGGGATCAATGTTGAGTCGCCGTCGCTTCTGAGCCAATGATTCCAGAAACTCGGCGCGGTTTGACGCGTCGTTCTTTGCACGATTTTGGGCGAGGAACTGTGATATATCTTTTGTGATCTTGAAATGCGTTTCTCCATGAATGGCATCGGCAGAAAGGGGGGACTTGCAGGCTTACCGTAGACTGCGACTGTGGTTCCGCGCCGGTACTCAGATGAATATAGTCAAGCTTGCGTTCTTCGAGCGGACGTTCCTTTGGTTCTTCCCCTCCTTTGAATTTGCCCAACGTCTGACCCAAGAAATTTTTAGAAAAATGTAAACCAAGCTTGCTCTCAAAAATGAGTGTTCTCCGCACCATGAGATCGCGTACTAATTCACCAATCGCACCGGGGACGCTCTTCCTCTCCCAATCAGCGTTCAAGACGACTATGTCGTCCTCGAATCCCCTCAGGGCCTGTGTGAAGCCCACCTTTTTCAAAAAAGCGCGTATGACCTCGTCCCAATGTGTGTAAATGGGCTCTGGCGTCGGCGTGCGCGGCTTTGGCGGCAGCTTACGCTGGCGCGTCGGCACTTGGGGCTGGTACTGTTGATACTGCGCGTATGGGACTTGCGTGTAGTGTGTCTGTTGATAGGGCGAACTCCCGGACGCGGCGTAAGGGTATCCGGAGAGCTGCCATGCGTTTTGCCAGGCCCCAGGTGGGTAGCCCATGTAGTAGGCTTGGGTTGCATTTTGCTGGCCCTGTGTCTGCGCCTGTGCTTGCTGGGTGGCGAAATGTGCTTGAGCGTATTGCACGGGTTGTTGTGGCGGTTGTGAGGGGCCGGCCTGGGCGTTCCCGTTCGGTGGAACGGGACTATAGTACGGCTGATTTGGTGCTGTCTCGGACGCGTTGGGTGTCGTCGTGGACACTTGCGAGGGTCCTGCTTGAGATGTGCTCATAGTGGTCATAACAAGGCTAATAGATTACGTCTTGGACGAGTCGGTACAGCTTCTCCCCCAGTTGCATTGGAACCGACACGTTAGATGGATAGGCATCCACATCATTCAGACTTCTGCCAAAATATGAACTAGTATGTCCTTTACTGTCTCTCGTTCCCATTGAACTGGCATTTCCTCCTCATGTGGTTCGTCTCCAGGGGCACTTATCGCCCCACAAACCGCGCTACTCAGTATCTCGTCGAACGGTGAGTCGCGGACTCGAATCCGATGAGATACGACCCTCGGGAATATTCTCGCTATATCTGCTTCGGAAGCATCTAAATTTGGTTGTTCGGATGGGGTCTGCTGGCTTGAACTAGCCAGTGGTTCATATGTCTCCAGAACATCCGTCTGGTCTATGAGCGCCTCAGAAGATGTACCTGCCATGCTGGACTGCGTGTGTGGATAAGTAAAGATGCTGTCCGTCTCGCGGGACCGTTCAGCATGTTCTCGGATGAGTTCGGCACCTGTGCGGTCTGTTCCGAGCACCCGGCTCGCCCGTACGAGGGCTTCTGCATCTTGACGAGCGCGTACCGTAAGCATCATGCTATCCAATGGCCCATAATGTCGTGCGGCACTGAACAGATCGGCGAGGTAGATGCTGAGCGGGGGCCTTATCCGTGCTTGGGTCACGCAAAGGTGTTTGAGTCGCTGTAGGAGAGTAGAAGGGATCGCCGGAGACACCAAAGGCTGTAGTGGGGTCGGCGGACCAGGTAAAGAACTCGACTGTAGCGCTGGGAAAGCCGCGGAGGTAACAGAAGCATGTGGTGACGAGAGTGTTGTGGCAGGAGATGAAGGCGGCCGAAACTGACGCAGCGCCAACCGGGTCTGCGCACTGACGTCGACGGTGGAACTCATGGCGAACATGTCGAGCTGTAACACAAAGTCACTTATGAAAAGTTTCCCCGTGGAGCAGGGATGCATACAAGACTCTTGTATATTGGAGGTCTCTCTCGTGGGTCAGATTGACACACATATACCACGAGGAACGCATCGGGTAGTTCAAGAGTCAAACCGTCTTGGTCGTGTCCAAATATCCCCCGATCGGACACGATGATTTTTCGTTCCGCAAGAGTCCGCAGGACTGCTTTCTGGGAAGGAAGACTTGCTAGCTCGAGGCCTGATACGACAACCGCAGAGGGCAGTTTTAATGCCTCGGTACTGCTGCGGGACACATTTTTTAAATGAGTTTTGGTGAGAGAAGCTAGGGTTGGGACGGATGTATCCGTTTGGGTGCCGGTGGGATGAAGGCTAGGACGCTGCGAATAAGCACCTGCATTGGTAGGCGGATTTCGAACGGAATCCTCTATGTCTGACTGGGGTCGTCCAAGGGTGGTGATTGACGGCTTCAACTCAATCGGATGGGACGTTGAATGGGATACGGACGTTTGCCTGCTGTGTGCTGTGCTGACGGAGGTTGAGGGTGCTATAGGCGACTTGCCTGCTGAATTACGCGAGTTTGAAACACGCCTTTGCCTATGTTTGTGAGAAAAACCAGATGGATTGTTATCTGCTAGCGGCGCGACGGTCGAGGCAGCAAAGAAGAGGGATCGAAGAAATTCGGAGGGTGTTTGATTGGCGGCATTGGGATGGCACTTTAGTCTGTGAGTGCTGTAACCGAATATTGTGTTCAGGGCCTGGAATGAAACATTAACGCGACTCGTGTATGTGTTCTCTGGCGCGGAGCACACGCTTGGCCGCGGCGTGTCAGACGGAAGACTAGAAGACTTACGAGCGTCGTTAGTTTGGAGACAAGGGTGACATCTTCGTCCCGTGTGCGCAGGATCAAATTCTTATCCCCGGAGACAATACAGAGGAGAAGTACTTGGACGATTACGGGTTCGAGGGGAGACCCGGGCGCCGCTGCGCGGATGTGGCTCAGGAGAGCAGGCAGGAAGGGGTGTGTCCCCGGAGGAGGTAATAATGGCTGCATGATAGACGTAACAGCACTGGTCTGTGCTGATGGTAACTGACCGACTTGGAGGGTCGGGTCAAGGCGGTGAGCCGGGATCGTAACGTGCCGGATCTGCGCTGATGTTGATATGGAGACAAGTGGAATGGCGAGTTCGACCCAGTTGGTCTACGTCGACTCGCAGTTCGCGTGCTATTTCCGGCACGCGACATCTCCTCGAGGCAGCCGACCAGGCCCGGCACCCCGAGCGTCTCTTTTTATTATTTTATTTCCTTCTCTCGTTCTCACTCCTTCTCTCCCACATCGGCGCTGGATGAATGGCTCAGAGTCTCCGCCAGTTCGACATCGACGATGACTCCCCAGAGATCGCCTACTTCCCGTTCGTCAACCTCGAACCCAGCCCAAACGTCACCACCGGTTGGCAGCTCTTGTACACCGGGTCTGGCGCTGCGACCGCTCCTGGCCAGGTCGGCGTGGGGACGAGCTATCACTATACCTCGCTCGACGGTGCTAGCCTGGCAATCAACTGGACTGGTATGTGCTCTCAATCAATCAAATCTGGCTGGCTCATACCGCACCATTCCCGACACAGGCACAGGCATCGACCTCATAGGCTCTGTTAGCAATGCGCGCTACAATATCTCCCTTGATGGGACGCCGTCCGCAAGTTATTCCGCTGACCCTGCAAACGCTATCCTTGCTTCGTTGAACGACTTGGATAACACGAACCATTCGTTGTTGCTCACGACCATCATCACGAACGCAACGTCTCCCAACGCTTTCCTTACTTTCGACAAGGCACGCGTCACATATGCCCCCCTTACAGCATCTGTCAAGTGAGTCTCCGCTGGCGATTCCCGTGATCGGCATTCAGACTGCTTTGTTCCTGGGTGGGCATCATTAATGACAACCGATTCGATTAGCTCTACAGCTACTTCCCAGGCGATTGCTGATACTGACATCGCATACATGGGCTTGTGGAGCTATGTAGCAGATAACTCCGGAAACCCTATGCATGTCTCGCATTCTGCTGGGGACCGCGCAGAAGTCACCTTCCAAGGCAAGTAGTCAGTCCGTTCGTCGACTTGCTGTGATAGATCTCTCTTTCGTCGTAGGCTCTGCAATCACGATTTACGGGCTCATCTCCTCATACTCTGGAAATTTCACTGTGATCCTTGACAACACCACCACCACTTTATCTGCTCTTTCCTCATATAATAATTCGGACACCTTGCTATTCTATGCGACAGATCTCTCCCAGGATATGGTACATCATATTGCAGTGGTTAACCAACAAAATCGCACCCTTGCTTTGCGCGTAGGCGGCGTAAATACCACCTCTTTCGGAAACTCCACGACGTATGTCATTTCCTTGATTTTCAAAATAACCCGAGTTGATTCGTATGCCATGAAGGAGTACCACCAATTCGTTTAGTAGTGCTTCTTCCATCCCTGCAGGAACCATTGCGGCCGCCGTGCTTGCCGCCGTTTTGTTCTTGGTCTTTGCGGGCATCATCTACTATGCCTGCTGGGTGCGGCGGCGGAGGACTCGCACTGTCAGTCAACTCACCTTCCGGCGAGGAGGAAGAAAGCCACCTCACAACGGGATCGTTGTGGACCTCGAACAGACTGCTTACACGGCCCCATCTTCCGGTGAAGAGTCTACGAGTCTGAGCACCAACAAAGGCTACGGTTTCGGTCTCGGTTTAGGTCGCGCGTTCCCGTTTACTTACCGCAAGAACAAGATGGGAAGTAGCTCCAGTGGGAGATTAGCCAACGGGACACGCGCACAGGCAGAATCCCACCCGATGACACCCCAATACGATCGGGACGAAAAACGGCTTTCTATATATACGCTTACTGAAGACCCACCGCACGCACCAGAATCAGAAAAGCTGGCCCCAGGATGGAGCAATCCCGTCGCACGCACTCCATCTTCCTTCAAATATACCCGCCGCTACAAAGACACGCATGGGATCTTGCTTCCAGAATTGCACGGGGCGCCGCTGGGACTTATTGACGACGTTGACGACGACGCTGATGTCAAGACACTCACTTCCCGTCAAGACGAGACGCTCGCTGCCACCCTTTTGTTGAGCCCAAGAACCTCTGAAGCCCTCGCAGCCAGCACCGCGCAGTCGCCAACAGACGAACAACTCGAGTATCTTCATGTGCGAAACACAACCCCGTTCAGGGTAGACGTGTCTGCTATATTTGGGCCCCGCAAGGGTAACCGCGATTCCAGGACGACTAGTGGGAGTGGCAGCAGCACATGGTCAAAAGTGCGCGCTAGACTTTACCGGAAAGCTCATCGGGACGATGGTAGAAGCTCCTCCACGGACAGACAGGAGGCATCAAGTTCCTCGGGGCCCCAATCCGTACCCGTGGTGATGCACGAGTCTGGTTCCGCCAATCCACCCAGTGAGACAGCGCCTGGTTCGGGAACATATTCCTTCCTTGACCTCACTTCTTCGCATGTCTCTTTACGCCAGCATTCGAAGACTACCTTCAGCTCTGCACCTGCGGAACTCGGACACGGGGCCAGGGAGGCTTCTGCATGGAGCGACAACACTTCCATCAAAGTGGTAAGGATTGAGCGTTCGCGAGACGACATGGCTCCGAAACCGGATGCACCCTCAACGGCATCTGGTGGTTCTCAACCTTCGGGCAATTCGGGCACTCACACAGTTCCGTCTGCTCCGACAACGCACACCCAACGATCTTCAACTTTCCCATTCCCAATAACAATACCCTCGTCGACGCACATAGCCCCTCCCACAGCTCCTCCCTCTGAAGATGTTCCTGAACGCCACAGCACGCCATCTCCGCCTCACACTCCACCACCCTCCAGGCTCAGGCTAGATCAGTACTTGCAGGTTCCTCAAATCGCGCCACCCGAACTTGCACATTCTCCTGCCAATTCTCCCACCGAAAGCGTTCCTTTTTCTGTTTCCGACATTCACTTTAGGCACAGTTTCTCCGACTACACCGGTCTTGATTCCCAACGTGCCAGCATCGTCTCCTCCGCCCTTCCTCCACATCCCCCCCTGCCTCGCGTTGACGGTTCTCAAGCTTCCACACCCACGTATTCCCCCCCGCCACCTTACATCGTACAACGTGTGCTTGGATTACCGGTGTCGCCACTCAGTCCCATCTCACTCTCAACACTCACGTCACCTCCGCCGACAGCATCGAGTCACCAGACCATCACTGTGTCGAGTGCCACGCTACCGGGGACTGCACCTGCACAGCTCGCGCCGTTCCGCGTTAGCTCACTGTTGGGCCCAAGACCGCGACCGTCGACGCCAGGATCCATTCGAGGCTCTATGTCCCCTCAATTACCATTGCAAGGCCGGCGCAGCAGCTTACGTGGTCCGCGATGACCGACGCCGTGATCATCGGATATGAATCTCTTTTCTTGGACACACATTTGCGCTCGTTAAAACTCGTCTTCACTCCTTGACATCGCTCTCTTTTCTCTCGTTCTTGTGTGTTTGTGTGACGATGTATACCCTGTACCAATCATCATCATCATCATCCTTTTTTTCTTACTCCATTTTGCTTTCTGTGCGGTTGGGGTCATCTCAGGCTAGATAATTTGTTAGCTATGCCTTCCCATTCGCTTGCACCGCATATCTACAACTGTACTACACATCGCATTTTTAATAAGCAACCGGCACCTTCTTCAGGGACACATGTCAATGTAACAAACACATGAAGATGATGGTCGCCAGCAAGTCGCCAGAGACGTGTCATGTAATGGGCCACACCTCGTGATGCGCTTGCCCCCCCTCGTGACTACGATTCCGACGGGATCAAGATGTGCCACCGTTTGTAAAATACGTACTTCTATGATGGCGGCTGCGTATCTCTCCGTAACCCAAAAGTCACGAATCTCCGGATATCGGAGAATACCTCCCGCTTTTGTCCAGGTTCGTTTCCTTTGGCGCTACCGTCATTACTCGATCCCGTGGGCGGTCCGCTCAGCGGGGGTGATGTCAACGCGTTGAACACGGTCTCTGCCGCGGAAGCCGAAGATAGTGGAAGCGCGATACGGCTGGTGGACGGGCTGCCGAACACCAAACTCGTCGGCGGATCCATGTCCAAGGACGTAAGAAAGGACGTGCTGTCAAGGTCCGTCTTTGTACTCGTGATGGTCAGGAATGAGTCAAGGAGGCTGTTCTGTTCCATTTTGGGCGTCCCCCTGAGGTCGAGAATCTAGCGACATGGGAGAGAACAGGCGTGACTGCGGTCCTTTTGTCACACACGCGGCCAAAACTGACCTTTTGGAAATTAGAAAAGGATGCATCGCCAACGACAAGCGTATAATTTAATATAAAGCCTTCCGGCGGGTCCTAGATCAAACAATCAACGCCCCATTGGTTGACGATAGATTGGTAAAACTTACGACAGGCGTGATGATGACCTTGAGCAGCGCCTCTAAGCGCGTAGTTATCTTCATTAGACCACGAGTATAACTATATGCTGATCGATCAGTCTCCCTTATGCCGCTGGGGATGCTATGTACCTGGTTGTGGAAAGTGATTCCCCCGGTAACTTCGAGAGGCATGATTTGAAAACCCCAAGGTCGATAAGTAGCTGCGTCGTTTCCTCGTTAGCGTATCATCACTAAATGGCAGTACAAACCTGTTCCGCCCCGATCTCTTTGAGTGGTCGGCTCTTTACAAGCGCATTTGTAAAACGCATCAAAAGGAGGCTGCAGCAATGTCACTGTCCCATTTCCGGCAATTCATTGTAACACCAACCTCGAGGCTTTATCAAAGAAATTCCTCAAATATTTCTTCTGTTCCACCAAAGGCTTCATTAATTCGGCCACCTGTTCGGTTGCCTGTGTAATATCGTCCATGAATGGCGAATGACCGGTAACATGATTCATCGCTCCCCAGTTAACCCGTGACATTGTATTGAATGCACCGTCGCATGCCGATTCGAGCTCGCGTAGCAGTATGTTGATCGCGGCAGAAATGACGCTGACGACGCATCAATAAAATGGGGGCGCAGGGATTGCCGGGATTGCAAACCTCATGAAAAGATCTCTCTCGGCCTGCAATTTGATCCTCTCCTTGAATTTTTCGTCTACTTTCTCCATGATCTTCTCCTCCAGCTACGGTGGGTCTGCTTTCAGTTCAGCTCAAGCGCAGATGGAAACATACCTCTGCTGCAGTGGTTTGACAATAGTCTGCGGTGTTGATGAGTAGACACGCTTGTTGGAGTTCAGCCTTGTCAAATCTAGAGTCCATTGACTTCCGTGATTGGGTCTGAGGTCTAATCAAATCAATGAATTAACGTTGTGCATTTCCTGTAGCCGCAACTCTCGCTCACCGTTTCAGCTTTGAAGATAGTACATCCTCTTAAGCGAAAAGTCAGTATTGTGAAGCGGTCAAAAAAACGACGGACGGACCAGCATAGATTTTCAACCACTTCTTCTGTACCCCGCACAAATCAAAGAGAGCTTGGCCAGTTGACAGTTTGGAACACTGGTCCAAACTCTGTGCGTAGAAATAGAAAAGTTCCGTTGATGAAGGGAGCACAATTGGTGCCGGCTCCGATTCATCAACGGTGGAGAGAGAAGGTCGAGGTGTTGAGGTGGTGGTAGAAGGCTTTGAAGCCGTATCAACTGAACTACGACTCTTGGAACCACGGTGCGGGGCCAACATGTCAGCAAGTGCTCTGACAAACGCTAAGCGAAACAGTGGGATATAAAGGCTGAACAGAAAACTTACTTGTCTTGAGCGTCGACAAATATGCCCAGATGAGGTTCAAACGCGGAGGACATGGATTGGACCTGTGCTACAGGAGGTGACGCAGTTTTCAGGATTTCGTCCACCTGATAGCGGGATCAATGCGAGCCTTCACAGTAGATGGATCACAAACAGGAGTGGCCCATTTCTTTGCCATTGACAACTCAAATTCTGTTGTTTGCTGAAGTGTTTCAAGGAGCACTTTAACGGTGAGTGATTGGCCCGCTTTAGATAATAGCGTTGAAAGATCATCCCTGGCAAACGGCGTTACGGTCAGTCGCAAGATCCTCCTTTAACCTTGCCTTTACCTCGTTATCGACACAAACTTGGCAAACAGCCACCAACCAACCCACCACTCAGCAGGGAACACCCTACCGATCTCCGTTTCATGAGAAGTTAACAACCTCCTGAACCAAGCGAATCTTCTCGCAATATTGTCAAGATGACCCGCTTCATCACTTGCTCGGAAGATCCGACGGTATTCTTTAAGCTCGAGAGCCACATACCGATCGATAAGCTGAATGCGCACGTCTGGACCAAGAACGTCAACGACAGCACACGCATCCGTGATCTGTGTGATTTGGAATGGTTTGGAAGGGTCTTGGAGGAAGCTGCGATATGTGTTTTCAGGTTTTACCCCGTAGCTCGGTGAAACGGACGCACAATGAATCGAATTCAGCGTCAAGCTGACTTCGGATTTCTCCTTGGACCTGTTGAATTCGCTTCCAAACTTGCATGATATGATTAACAGAGGTGTAGGACTTGAATGAAGCAGAAAGCTGTTTCACCGCCTAAGAAATAGTGTCAACGGAGACGAGGGCAGGAGTCTGAAATTCACCAACTGCCAACGAATGCGCAACCTCTGCATATCTCTTTTCCTTCACCTGATCCTCCAGTTGAGTGAGCGCGTTTACTGCGGACAGACGATATAGTGAAGTTTAGGTGGGAGGGACGGGGTCAGGCTACTCACCGAGCATTTGCAGCCGCTTCAGCGTCGTCATGCTCAGAATGAGGTTCTTTTTCGCGAGGTCCAGAGCTTGTATATCCTTTGTGATATTCCGCACTACGGCTTCTGATTCCGACGCCTTCTCGCGTATGCGCGACATTTGCCCGAGGAGATCCTGCAGGGAAGCTTGAACAACCGATACGTGTTCAGAGGAAAACAATCTTTACGGCAATCATTTCTTGGATGAGCTGCATCCTGTCTGGGTCTTGATCCCGCTTGAGTGCTTCTTGAAGTGCATCGATTTCGGCTTGAAGGTCGCGTTCATCCTGCGCAAGCTTTGCCTGAACAACGTCCAGACGAGCTAATGAAGCCTCTGCGACGAAGTGAGTTACGAAGCAGATACGAAACGCGCAAAAACACACACCATCTGGAAAAAGCTGGTTCAAGATGTCTACAGGATTAAAGTTGTTGGAGAGGTCATCAAGAGGATCATCGTTATGCTCCGGGTTGAGCTCCAGGACGCGCTGTATTGCTAGAACCAATTCCTGAGGCAGCTCCACATCCGCGTGGCGTCCTTGCATTGGTTGCCAGAAGGAGAAGGTGGAGGAACGAGCCGAAGTCTATCAATTGAGCTGTAGGTACCAACTTAGTGCTACTACTTTCGGCAAACCGACAACAGCCCAATTAGGAAGACTCGGGGCAGGAACTCAATCCGACGTACTGCCAGTGCTGGCAGCTGAATGTGATACTACAGACCCTTGCGGTCCAAACTTGATTGTATCCCTCAAAGCAACGTGAGTCTATCTCCTTCAGTCCTTGCAACTCCCAAGTTCGAAATGACCTCCTTTTGGGACCTTGTAGTCCTATTTGCCCTCGCACTGGCACCACCGTAACCCCAGCCACGGATGACAGAACCGACTGACAACACGAAGAATCAAGTCATCTCGGCGTTTCATGACCATCCTAGATTCATATGCGCGAATTGCTCCGCAGTACTTGTACGCACCGTCGCCAGTACTAGCCCCCGACGGCGAGATCCCCACGTTGCATTGATAGGCACTTCAAGATGAGCTTATCAGCAAGTCTTTCTCTGGAAGGGAGGGGCGAGGATTGTGCGTCATCCTCGGACAATAGAATATCATGGGCTCACATTCAGCCCTCTCAAGCCTCATGCATACTGCCATTAATGTGAAGCAAGGGAAAAAAGAGGATCGGCAGCTTCTGTAATCCTCGCTTATTCCGCATATGATTTGGAGGTCCTTATCAACATCCCAGAACTGGTGTACACATGGTCGCTGACGTATTTTGTCTTGGTTGCAATGACCGTGTCGGCTGGTACTACCACAAGGCTTCCGACCACAGCCAGAGATATAAAGAAGGTGAGTATCTGGAGTATCCTAGTTTGACAGGTGTTTAAATTAATACACAAGGGAAGTACCTACTCGAACGAGAGAAATTGGTGAAGGAGAACAATTGGAAGCTAGACGAGTAGTCACAAGTGAGATCGTTTGCGTAACTTGTATTCTTTTGATCCGACTCCCCACAAGCGTTTTCGGTAATAAGACTTACACCGTTGGTTTCTCGGAGTTGCTGGTCTATTGGGCTGAGGTTCCAAACAGCCCAATCAACTGCGCACACAACATATTACACTGGGTTTCTGGTGTTCGCTTAGTGCGAGGTGCATGTTTCCTTTCCTAAGAACATCTCATATTGGTTTACATCGAACTACTGCTTGGAATGTACACAAAGCTATATAACTGCAGTCACATCAGGAATACATCAATGGGCAGGGTGAGGTATGGTACACGATATGATCATTGTACACGTCAACAGCATAACTGGAACAAATGACATTGAAAAGAGAGTCAGCAGGGCGAAAGGCAACTTCAACTGCGTTGCACATTTCTGAGCTTCTTGGCCAACTCCTTCGTAGTGAGGAGCCGTCGGCTGGGCAGTTCGCCATCACCATCTTCTCTGATTCTCTAATCGAAAATCAGGAAACGTGTGTTGAAAGGTCGTTGTTCCTTACCCTAAGTTCGAAGAAACACACATTGAATTTCGACTTTCCTTGTTTCCTTGTGGCCTGGGCAAGGATGAGCGGTGTCCTGTGGAAAGGACGAGACTCACCGAATCTACAACGTAGAGGCCATCATATCTGAATCTGGAAATGATCGTGAGTCCTTGCACAACCATCACAGCGGTGCGTGCATTACCCTGAACTCGGCGTGTAAAAGCCGTGTGCAGTACTGCCCCGTATCACTCGTACTGGTAACTTTGTCCGGGAGGAAACCTGAAGGAATGTGAGGCATGTCAGTAGTGTACAACTTGTTGCGCCACCCACGCGTAGAGATTCATTTCCGAGATCATTCCATGATTGGTCCGCAATTTGCTTCTGGAGGATGTTAAGTGGCACGAAGCTGGTCTAAAAAAAACTGATGTACCCCACTCTCCCCGTTCCTTCCTCCTGATATACCGTCATTTAAACAATGTACATCATAATCGTATAGGGCTTACCTGAACCGACGTAGATGCTACAAATAGCTATGACTCGGTGGACGTGAGGCTCTGGAGGGAGTAGGTGACGTACATCTTTTCTCCCCGATCGTCGTCGTCCTCGTATCCTCCAGACAAACAGATCGAATATGCACCTTCGATTGCGTCTCCATGGATTCCCGCACGAAGCTGACCATGCACTCCAGCATTCAATAGACTCGCTCTGGGAGATGGACAGTGAATCGGAAGCCAGGTAGTAAGTCAGAGGTGAACACATAGTACCTAGTGGTGAATTTAGTGCCAAAAGGGCAGCCGGGTATGTGTCCGAATGTCTTAGACACTCTGTGTTGAGATAAATAGGAATGCATTCGTGATAATGATGATTGGCAATCCTTACTGTGACATGGTTGATGCACGTTGATGGAGAGAGTCCACTGCATGCGCGCGGGATAATCGATAAGGTCTTAGGGCGGGACATGGGTTACGTAAGACGTACTAGCCTGCAGTGCTTGACAATAAAGTACGCTATTTCGGTTCACGCAAGGCAACCGGAGAAAGCGGAGGTGGTCAAAAAAATATCAACACCGTGGTTTTGGATATGTTTCAGGTTAGTGTTTTTCTTCCAGAATCTCTCGCAATGCGAGGAACGGATGCCAGTGCGGCTCGACGAAACACACGTAGGCTCGTTGCGAGAAACCAGATTCTATTTGCCACTTCAAGCTCCCTTTCACTTCGTATTTCGTAGCTCAGGCAAGGGCCATCTCGCTTGAGCGTGCCCCGCGTCAAAACAAAGTGAAGGATATGTGCCTTAACGGAAGAGGCCAGTATATTGAAGCCCTTGGTAATCCTTCAAGTCATAACAACGGAACAGCGAGATTCGGGTGTCCCCTGTTATGCTACCCTCGCAAAGGCGCGTTCCACAAGTCCCCTTCCACTCTCTTCCCAGTCGTCCCAACACAATGCCCACTCATTACTATCCCTACCCAGTAAACCGTTTCCTGCATCACCTGCCCTCGCTTCCTTCCCCAATTTTTGG
>JBBPOB010000607.1:0-14804 GCA_038091275.1 Tylopilus subfusipes | reverse complement strand
CTGCTGGCCTGAACGCAGGTTCGCTCGCAATACTTTCCCAGTGCGATTCTGATACTGATAACCTGCACCAGCTATCATTCACTATTCCCCGGATCCCAAGAATTGTGCGATCATTCGAAAGGAACAGGTACCCACATTGTAGGATCATCATCTTTCTCTGTTGACCTTTTTGTCCAAAAAAGATCTATCTGTGCGACTCTGGAGGTATGGACAACGAAAAGACGTTGAACGTGGCTCATACTGGCCTTCCCCCCTTTCCAGGCCAGTATTTTGATGGAACGACTGATGTCACTCGCACATGGGCAAGTACCGCGATCTCAGTGTCCAAGACTGATTGCAGAGGAATTGTAACAGCACTTTGGAACACCGTCCGAAGAGGAAAAACGCGCATTTACACGAGTTCTTCAAGGTCACATCGCGATCGATACTGCTGTTTTTCCCACTGGGACAACTGGTAAGTCATCGAATCGTTTCTTGTCAGCCAATCATCGACTTGGTTCTACAGGATACACGATGTATGTGACTGCGTATCTATTCCGATTTGGAGCGCTGACGGTGCCATAGAGATTCATGGGCAAGGAGGGCTTTGTGGAAAGATGGTCTCGGTGAGCTATCATTGGCTTCAGTCATTAGTGTCATGGCATATTTAACTACGGATCTCTAGATTACAGGTCTGCTCATTCTTGCATACAGTACATATGGATCTCATAGTATGGCTTGAATGCAGGCACGGCACCGGCCACG
Organism: Tylopilus subfusipes; assembly: GCA_038091275.1. NCBI lineage: Eukaryota > Fungi > Basidiomycota > Agaricomycetes > Boletales > Boletaceae > Tylopilus > Tylopilus subfusipes. The sequence goes on along the minus strand of JBBPOB010000607.1, from coordinate 14,060 downwards.
GTGTTGGCCACTATCTGAATGTACATGAAGGTATGTGCAGAAATGCGCATGGTCCTCGTTCTCACCCCCTACTCGTTAAGGTCCTCAGGGTATTGGCGTACGCATCGGTAAGGGAACGCATGGGAGTCCAGTAGTGTGAATTGACGACGAAATCAGCGTACAACAGTACAGGTTTGAAAGCGGGAATGACGGTGTCGAACGGTAGGCACACGAGCCAATCATGTCGTGATCGCCGAACCTTTACTCTTGCGCCTTTCAACAGAGCCAGGATACTATGCCGACGGTAAGTGGGGCATACGCATCGAAAGCGTGGTGGTCGTTCGGGAAGTCGAGACGCCCAACAACTTTGGCAAGACCGGATACCTCGGTTTCGAACGCATCACGATGGTCAGTCTCATGGTGTCGTTTTCGATTTGCGTCTGGAAGGCTGACGTTCGTTTTTGTGCAATCAAGTGTCCTATCCAGACGAGCTTGATCGACTTGTCGCTCTTGACGGTCGACGAGAAGAAGTGGTTGAACGAGTATCATGCAGAGGTCGAGGCCAAGGTGGGCCCGTTGCTCGAGGGCAAGGACGCGCGTGCGTCGGCGTGGCTCAAGAGACAGTGTCGGGCTATCTGAGAGCGTTGGGTCGCGGATCGTCGTTCAGCAGCTTGGATGTGTGTTCGATCTAGGTACCAAGGTACAGGAATTGGATCGCTCGAACGAGTCGGATGCGATGCGTGAGCGATCTCTTCCATTTCCTTGGCCAGGCTCCGTGATCGACTGGTCGTCCCCTGTCAAGCTATCTAGAAGACTAGAAGTCGAGCTTATCGGTTTGACATGAACGTTTTAGGGGAGCCTCGAGCCTGGTCCAGAGCATGGAAGTAGGCGATGCGATCGTTGGATTCTGCTCTGAGCCAGTGCCAGGAGTCTCTGATATCAGTTGGCACGTGGTCAAGGGCACGACATCACAAAAGTTGCAAAAATACGATAGGTCAATATAGTTAGTTGTATGTGTCGTCTGAGGTTTTTCCGCCGCGCATGTGATGGGGGTCATATAGTCCAATGTCCGTGAATTAAAAATCACGTCGGAGCCGGCCAACCCGACAGCGCGGCCAAGTAGCTCGCGATCCGATAGTGCCATATAGTCCCTCCCGCCAGTCTGCCAGTGCAACCAGACAGCACACACTACAATAATCCCATATATTCCGTCCATGAGAATACAAAACAGTATATTGCCAATGTAGTAACTACAGACAATACCGCACTGTATTCAAATATATTAGACTACACGGATGGCAGCGACACCGCCACATCAGGAAAATCACCACTTGCTTTGGGCGTCCTTTTCGCAAGCTTTTCATGACTTTTTGCGACTTTTTGCAGGGACAGCCAAAAGCACATGAAAGTAGATCTCTATGCTTTTATTCCAGCTTTTCTGCGCTTTCTGCCCCTTTTCTGCCCCTTTCTCATGCTTTTCTTATGCTTTCGGATCCTCAGCAGGTAACGAATAGCAATCAAATGACATTAAAAAGCACTTCATAAGCTACCTAAAAGCATGTGTAAAGAATGACATGGTAACCTAGCCAATGCGGCAGTCCGACACAACAAAAAGCAACAAAAAAGAACACAACAGGCACATCATGATGGCAGTGGGATCAAACAAAGGACATGCCAGTGGGTATATGGGGGGTATATGTGGGGCATGGCACACGGCAGTAGGATCAGATGAAGGATGTATATGTGGGCCATGGAGGCAGGACAGAAGGAGTGACTCGGACACAAATGATAGTAGATGAACTTGAAGCAATTTGAACCATGGATGCATAGATAAAACGAGTGATTGTGTGAGTGGAAATTGAGTGTGGACAACTAGCCTGAGGGAAAGAAGTGAGTGAATACAACTGAGAATTTGCATGAATGAGGGCAGCAGCATTACAACTCGGAAGTAGCCTGAGATTGACATCCTGTGGGTATTGCCAGTCAGGATTGTTGTCCTACAATTTCTGAGTCAAGCAGATGGTTTAAGACTTACACATTTGAGCCCTAGGATTGACCTTGTCTACAGCAATGCCATAGGCATCTTTGGTGTCCTGGTTGGTGGCTGGCAGGTACACCTTAGCACAGGCAACGATCTGGCCCAGCTGCTCACTGCTGCGCCTTTGGATGGATAATAGGAAGGACACAGTCTGCCCACCCCAGTTTTGGTGGGAAAAAGCACTGCCTGCGGTGCTGAGTTTCCCTGTTGCCTGATTGAGAGCGAGTGGCTGCTTCCAGTTTGTTCTCACTCCTGGGAAGCCATCGATGATTGCGATGTCGTCTTGCCCCTCTTGGTCCACGATGATGTCAAGTTGTCTGTGCTTCACGAACTTGAGTGCACATTCCAGCTGCCACAACTTCTTAGTCATCTTGATGATGCATGATGATTCACTTACTGCAGCTGCACAGAGGGCAAGAACCCCTTTGATCCTATGATCATGTTTTGCAAGAAGACCAAGTCCTGGAATGTCAACCCACCCCATGGTATCTTGCAGATGGGCCTTTGCTAGAAGGGACAGCAGAAGGGGAGAAAGGAATGCTTTTGACTTGGTGATGTTGAAATCTTCGTAAGCGAAGGCTGAGTGAATTGACAGGTAGGATGTGAGAGCTTCCTTTGCCATGCCCTGTTTGGGAGCAGCTTCATTGAGGAATTTTTCCACCACATTTGCTGCTACATTTCCTATGATGTTTCACCATCAACTGAGGTGCTGAAGGACCTGGTGGATCATCCAAGGTTAGTAATTACAATCACATTGCTTTATCAGTATGAATGAAAGATGCAACTCATTACATACCAGATCATAAATAGGACCCTTTATGCCTCAATTGGTGAACCTCGTCAAACGATGGGTACACAACTTCAAAGATGGAAATGAGGGCAGCCTCGAGGTCAGCCTCCTTTACATTCCATACATTGCTTTGGTCCCCATACCACAAGATGACACATGGGAGAATGATCTTGGTCCACTTATCTTTGGGGTCTTCCCTGATCATATCAGGCAGGTCTTTCTTCTTCCCTCTCACTTTCCTTCTCACAGTGGCCTGACCTTCATCATTACAAAAGGAACATGAGCTAGTAACTTATTGATTATGTAATCAGGGGTGCCTTTCTGATGAGAGAGGCTGTGTTTCCCTAATCTGGTAGTGGTTTTCTGCTTACTGCACTTTTCAAAGTGATATGAAATGGAAATTTCAAAAAGTCATGCCTTGAATATGGCCAGGGTGAGACCCCAAACCCACCTAAGTGAGCAACTACAGTTTGTAAGTGTATGTACACAGTCACCACCTTGAACCAATGCCCTCATCACCAACACAACACCCAGAGGAGCCTAAGGAGTGCTCCTTCTCAGTAACTCTTATGGTCTACTCTACTGTTAAAAAAAAGGTCAAGGGAAAGTCATCTATAACAGCTATGAAGGAGGAAAAGTCCCTCAAGAGGAAGGAGCTTCTTTTTGTGGTCAGCAACAGCAACTACTTGGAATTCTTACAGAGTATACTTGAGAAACATGGACAAGGGCAATATAGAGTCTCAGAGAAGTGCTTTCCATTCAAATTTGTGGACCCACAGGGAAAAGGGTATGTCTATTCATTATACACTAACTACTATTTGTACTATGTGATGTTTTTCATCTAGCCAGTGTGCAACTGATGGAATTGACATTGACAATGAGGCTAACTATCATGAGATGGTGAAAAAAATCCAAGGCATAGCATCTGGCTCAACAAAAAATTTTGTGAACATGAAAGCAGTCAAGAAGCTTCTGTCCTCCACCAAGTCTGAAGATAAAGAGAGTGAAAGCTCTGATGTGCCAGATGAATGCCAGGTTTTTTTTTTTACATCCTGAAGTTTGTACCCCATTAATCAATCAACAACAGAGTTCATCACTCAAAGCCCTAGACCTGGATGGATGGCTTGCCCAATGGTGCATCAAGCTTCAAAGACTTTACAAGAATGAACACAATAAAGGCCTAACTCACATTGGACCAATAGGGCCACTTCCTCTCACTCTGGCAATGATTTTAGACTGGTGCCATACTCTGGTACATATCTTTTTGCTACAAAGAAACTGTCTAATAGGTATACAGAAGAAAGAGCAAGCTACATTGAATACACCACCCAATATCAAGTCATTCAACATGGCAAACAAGGCCCTGTTTTTGCATCCAGCATGAAAAGCACAGCCACCAGTTCTAGCAACACCAGCCATCAATCTCAGTTCACTCACATCTGTTCTTCTTCTTCAAACCCCAACAAACTCTGGTTTGTTCTTGTCTGCCATCAATCCTCCAGGTCCTGCCACAACCAATACTTCTGTTCAACCTGCCAGCCCTGCCCCAATGACACCTGTCCACACACCTGCAGAGGGACCTGGCTCTCTGCCCATACCATCTCTGTCCCAACTTAGGTGTTTTCTCCATTATGCTGAGCAGCATCTTGGAGTGTCCAATGCCACCATGTATGAGCGAGACCTGGACATCCATGGCATCAGTCTGGACATTCTCTTACAAGTCAATGAAAAGACACTCATTGAACTCAGTATTAGGAAAGGTGATATCATCCATCTCCAAAATGATAGTCAAGCTTGGTGAAATGTCCCTGACGCAAAGCAGAAGTGGAGTGACACCATAACATCATCAGGTAGTCAGCCTTCTAGCAAAAAGGTGGCATATGAGAAGTGGTACCACAGTGGTGGCAGATGTCATTTCTTGGGGGCACCAATGTGATCTGATGACAGTGACTTCAGCAATCCCAACATCAACTACACCCTTTTTTACAAGTGTGATTCACAGAATCTTTGGCTTCCTGTTTCACAAGGTTTTACAGTTGACAAGGAAGGGGACAAGGACAATACAAATGCATGCTATCCATTTCTGTTCTAGTATAGACTATGCCTACACTATGTACCCAGATGCTCTGAAGTAACTGATTGCTTTTTCAGGAGTAATGCTCTGACATGCACAGACAATTGCCATCAACAAAAGATCAGTAAGGTGACAACACAAGATTTGATTGCTGAAAACACCTGCTCAATTGGATTATAATCAAGGGAGTATGGTGGCAAGTAGATCAGTTTGCACACTAACACTAATCAGCAAGAAGAAAAGACTGAGTATATGAGAATGTACAGTGCATATCCTCAACCAACACCCAAACCTCCTTACCATGGTGAATATGACAGTTGTCCATAATGAGGACACTCTGTGGACCAGGATATGGATTGGTAAAGGGCATCTGCACCATGGGTTAGTGTACTACATTGACATGAAAGTGTACATTGTGCACATGCCACATGTTCCTTCAAAAAGTGCAATATGAGATGACACCATCAAGTGTAATATATGGAAGAATGGAATAGTGAGCTCCACATATAAAGCACTGTTTTCCATGGCAATGGTGTCCTTTGTGTGACCAGCTGCAGAGCCAAGCAGATGTACACATGTCCTTGACAGCTTCATCCATAAAGAGTAACATATTTGCATTGGGTGCATCTGCAGCAACACAGTTCATATAGCAGGCTTGTATCTTCTCACTCTACTTAGAAGCAGAGAAGAAGATGGCTTTTTGTGTGAGGCAGAGGCACTTGAGCATTCATGAAAGGGTAGAAATGGTAGCATAAACTCAATGTTTGTCCCACAGTTTGTGTTGGAGTTCATCAAGGTAGATGTTGCTCTGATGTTGAATCATAGCATGAATAAAGGCAGTATCTGCTAGGCTAAGGATGCAGCAGCATCCAATAACACAAGAATACGTGTGAGGGTTGTAGACAACTTCATAACACTGGTAGAGGTCAAGAGTCTTGTATACTAGAGATTTCTTAATGCCTAAAATACCACATATTTCTTTAACACTGTGGCCATCACAGTAAAGTGTTGGAATATAGGCATTTGTGTTGTTCAGTATGGTATGTGGTGGCATGGAGTTGGGAGCCAGCTACTTCACAGTGTGATTGCTCACTCAGGTGGGTTCAGGGTCTCACCCTGGCCATATCCAAGGTGACTTCTCAAAATTTCCATTCCATATTGCTTTGAAAAGCACTGTAAGTACTCACTACCATATATGTAAGAGCTATGTATTTGCCCTTATCTGGACTCTTTGTTTGAGTCTGATGTGAGGATTGACTTTTTTTAGATATGTACCTGAGGTGGGGATTCTGACTCTTGCATGCAAATCTGCCCTCCTTATATGCTATTTTACAGGTGGCTGTGATGGCTTCCAAAACAGTCTTCAGAGTTTGAGTCTAATTTGCTATTGGAGGATTCTGTAGTCTATTAATAGATATGACTCATACTGACTCATTGTGACTCATGCAGGCTGTGCATGGCTGTACTTCCATTCATGGTAACCAGGTTCTAATAGGCATTCAACCACTTTGTCTAAGTTAGCTGAATCTGGAAGATTGTGGCTCATGAGAATTATAATTATGACTAATGCTGTATCTGAGTGGCAATTTTGGCAGCACCCAAAGCAAGGCAATGATCATGTGATTAAGTTGTACAGTTCTGAAGCTGTGCCATCTATAAGATTTAGTAGTAATTGTATCTACAGTTTGTAACTAGTGTAGTAATGAAATCAATGATCAGAGATTCATTAATATCTCTTGAAGGACTAAGGCTAGTCCAATGAGACTTGGTAGTTGGGTAGACTTCATGGTAGTCTACTTGGCATAAGAGTGATATAGATATTTGCATAGTAGATAAAGTAAGAATTAAATGAAACACTCATGACTCAGCACATTAATGATTGCATGCAGGTCAGTGGCACCTCTCAGTCATGTTCAAGGTACTGGAGAAAGCAGATTTTTTCCTTGAAAGGGAGAAATGTGATCTCTATGCTGAGAAACTGAACTACCTAGGTCATCTCATTGACAACAAGGGCATTCATGCTAACAAGGTCGAGATATCCAAAATCCAAAGCTGGTGTATCCCAAGATCACTGAATGAAGTTCAATGATTCATTGGACTTGTTGAATATCTGGCACAGTTCATGCCAGATGTATCAGTGTGTACTATGCCATTAACAGGAATACAAAGAAATGGACACCCATTTAAGTAGAGAGAAGTCCACAATTGATGCTTCCAGATAATCAGGGATCTGGTGTGCAAATATCCAATACTTAAACTGATCAATCTGAGTAAGGATGAGTCTATATGGCTTGTGTGTGATGCTTCCCTCTATGAGATGGACACACTGTACAGGCAAAGGCCTGACTGGAAAACCTGCTGCCAAGCAGGCTTCATGTTCAAGAAACTGAGCAATGCTCAGTAGAACTACTGGACATTTGAGTGAGAAACACTCACCATAATCAAGGCACTGCTCAAGTAGGAGGATAAACTCCTAGGATTCAGATTTATGATTGTAACTGATCATAAGGCACTTGGGTACCTCTAAACACAGTATAAGCTATCCAGCAGACAGGTCTGCTGGGTTGACTATATGTCATGGTTCAATGCAATAACAATCTATGCCAGAGATTCTGAGAACCAAGTAGCAGACTATCTATCCTGATATTATGAAAGGGAAAAGGGAGATGATTTCCTCAACAAGGAAATCAGCTGGGCAAATGCAGATATCCACTTAAACCCAGAAGGTGATGACCTTCTCCAAGACCAATGGCTAGAGCTAAAGGCTATGGCCATTGAGGAGGTAGGCCCTTAGAAAAGTACTCACCTTGCTGAAAAGTGAGAAGCATATATACTGGAGGCACAGGCAGTGGCATTGGTAGCAGAAAGGACAGCTGAGGACACTTTCCACACAAATGTGAGGGAGGATCCTACAGTTCTCAAATCCACCAGGACTTCCAAAGTCCCTTCAGTGGAGTATGGAAACCAGCCTGATCTCCTTAAAATGATCAAGGAAGGGTATAACAAGGAACCCTTTTACAGTATGTTAAAATCATGGCTAACCCAAGCCATTCCCCACTTTTCTTGATAAAGAATAATCTTATCTTCACCAAGAATCATGGGGAAGAGGAGGTTCTGTGCCTTCCTTATGCAAAATACAAGGGTAACATGGTAATCACCATGATTATCAACCAGAGTCACAGAACTCTGGGGCATTTCAGTGTTTTAAGGATGGTGAACTATATCCACAGGTGGTACTGCTGGCCCAAACTTGGCTGGGAAGTTGACACATTCTGTTGATCATGCTCAACCTATCAAACCACTAAAGGCAAAAACCAACTACCCCAAGGGCTAACACACAGCCTACTAATCCCAAGAAGACTGTGGGAATCCATTGCCATGGACTTTGTGGGACTGTTCCCACCAAGTAAGGGATACAACTACCTCTGGGTGGTTCTATGTCACCTCAATTCTATGGTACACTTGGTACCTGTAAACACAACAATTTGTATGTCTGAACTTGCTGCAAAGTTCCTCAAAAAGGTTGTTTGCCTCCATGAACTCCCTGAGACAATCATCTCTGATCAAGATACAAAGTTCACCTCAACATTCTGATGCAAGCTGCACTGAATGATGGGAGCAAAGCTTCTGATGTCAACTATGTTTCATCTGCAAACAGATGGCACTTCCAAATGAGCCATCAGAAATATAGTGCAGATACTGTGCATGTCAGTGCAATCTGACCAAATGGACTGGGTTGAGAAACTACCCATGACCAAGTTCACAATCAATACAAGCATCAGCAGCTCTATGGGCTTCACTCTATTTGAACTGAACTACAGGTATTTACCTGAACTAATGACTTGGCTGTCATATGCCATCTTGGCTGATGCTCCAGGCATGGCACTGTTTGTGTGCCAAGTCAGGCAGAATCTCAAGATGGCTCATGATGCCATCATTGAGAGTTGAGTGGTACAGGCCCACTATGCCAATAAACAAAGAACAGAGGGTAAGACCCTCAATGAAGGAGAACTTGTGTACCTCTTCATCAAAAACTTCTCAATACCAAAAGGACAAGCAAAGAAGCTTGTTCCAAGGTACATTGAACCTATGAAGGTCCTGAAAAGTGGTGGTGCCAATGACACCTATACTCTGGACCTGCCAGAAATAATACTCAAGTGACACATACACCCAATGTTTCACATCAGGTTATTGCATTGATATGAGAACAATGATGACATCCTCTTTCCAAAGTGCAAGCACAAGCATTCTATGATGTCAGGAAATCTGACAATGATGAATGGATCATTGATGAGATCCTAGCCCATTACTGGGAAAGGAACAAAGTTGAGTTCCTCATTAAGTGGAACCTTGGAGATTTCACATGGAAGCCATGCTTCAATTGTGATGATCTTGAGGCCCTAGATTGGTACCTCAAACTATAGGAAGTGAGCAATGTGCTCAAACTGCCCTGAAGGGCAATGATAGAAGAGGCACCTAAGCACAATAGGACATCCATGATGCAGAAGTCCAAGAAACACTAAGTCCCACAGGTCTCAACAAAAGAAAACAACAAAATACAAAATACAAAAGAATGCAAATAGAAACACAAAGGAACACACTGCCACTGTAGGATCACCAATCATAATTTGCATTTCAGACTTGCCAATCATTCCCCTTTTTCATTATTTCCACATTTGAAATTCCCACACTACATTTAAGAATATGAGGTCCACATCTCTTTCTCCCTTTTCTTCATATCATGACATCCAATTGTGTATCATTGCACCAGCAACATGTCTTCTTTGAGATCAGTCTCAATGAACTTGCATTCCCCAACACCCTCTTCTCACTTGCCATCCTGTGGCAGGTCACTGTCACAAGGCATATCTCCCCCTGAATGTGTTGCATCTCCTTCTACTGGCCAAAAGGCCAAAGCTAAACAATGAAAAGACAACACTTTGTCACCAAGGTACTCTAAGCTCCAACATCAGCCATCACCAGAATAATGGGTTGCACACTCATTCCTACTGTTTGTACAGCATGAAAGGTTCTGCAAAGTGTGCAACAACTATAGCATACACCTTGGTGTGGCAATTGCTGGAGTCAGCAACTTTTTTTTCTGAGTGGTTGAACAACTTGCCAACCACTCTATGACCATGGCTCAGCAGGAGCCCCACAATTTCTTGCTTCACAAAGCCAACTCTCTCTGTTGACAACAAGACAATCTTCAACTTGTGTTGAATCAAACATGTGCAGAAATTACACACCTGTCCCAGGGGATTAACATCCCCATCCCCCTATCCTCTGTAGATGAGATGAGCCAGCTCAAGCAGGCACATCTCAGCTCTCTTCAACTATGGGCTGATCCTGTTAACTTATCCACCGGCCCTTCAAGGCTACCTCTCAAATCTTGCCTCAACTCCAGAGGTCTGTTCTTGAAAGTGTCCTCATCAGGCACTGCTGGAACACCTTTGAAGTCCTGTCTTCTCAGAGGGAGGGTGCAGGAGGAAACCCCTACTGCTGCCCCCAAATCACTCTCATTTCATATGCAGGCTGATCCTGCACCATCCACATCATCTTCCTACAAGGGAAAAGGAAAGGAGGTTGAACCTCCAGTTGAAATTGTTTCCCTCAATGACTCAGCACATTAGCTACTCCCCTACAACAACATGCCCAAGGCAGAGATCACCACCAACCCATTCAAAGGCATCTAGGGATCAATGTTCCCTGGATGAAAACATTGGCCAGGTGTTGGGGAATTCCCACAATGCAAATGGAGTACACATCATCCTTGTGCATGCCAACAAACACATATGCACCTATTAAGGCAAGATGGCAAGATGGCCAATAAGGTCATTGACATCATACAATGAGGACAGATCCCCATTATCCCATCAAGGTATCCTAATATGCCCTTGAAAATGATCAGTGGGGCTATGGGCCCCTGTCAAGTCTGGTTCCTCCACATTCAAGTCCATAGAAAGTCCGGATGGAACTAAGGGGGGTAGAGGTAGGTGAGTTCAGAACAGACTGGAGGTCCAACAGAGATACAGATGGGGTATGTATGGGACTTGGCACAGGACTTGTGTGTCATGCCCTTGCCTAGACTCGTTGTCCCAATTTTGGAGGAGCAAAGATTTGAGGTAGGAGGGAGCTGAGGAGTTGAGGATAGGGAACTGTAGGGATATACCCATGGGTACTTTTTCACTGCCAAAAAAGTACCCATGGGTATACCCCTGCAGTTCCCTAGTTGAGGAGCAAGGAGGGACAAGAGCAAGGAGAAGTGACTATTGTTGATATTTGTACTAAGGTTACATGGCAGTAATGACAGGAGTTATATAGTAGGAATTTGGATCGGAGTTCAGAGTTCGGAACAGGAGAAGCATGTGGTAAGGAACAAGATAAGTAAGAGGACATGTGAAGAGAGGAGATGAGACAGGAGTTACATATGGTTAGGAACAAGAAACAGAGGAGTACATGTGAAGCAGAGATCGGAAGGGAGTAAGGTAGTGATGGGGTGCATATGGACCAGAGGTCAGGTAGCAGTATGACAGAGGTCTGATATGAAGGACATAAACTCTTAGGGAAGTCCTATTGGCCTAGGATGAGGGTGAACCAGAGTTGGTTCAGAGATGTTAACAGAGAAGGGGAGTAAGGGCCGGAGATGGATATGACAGCCCCATAACCATCTATGATTCAGCAGACAAAATCCACAGCCTGTTTGCCCAGGCACAGATAGAACAGGAGGGAAACACACCCTTGTACCACCAGACCTCAGATCTAGTCTTGCTTCTCCATCACTAGAGGAAGCACAAAAATCTTGAGGTGAGTAATCTAATGAAGGTCACCCTCAAGGCATGGAGGCCCCCTAGCTGGGCCTCTAAAAAGGCAAAAAAGAAGAAGAACACCTTCAGGGAGGGGGCAAAACAACAAGAGCCCCCTCCACCTCCCATCGTTCTGCAAGTACTACAGAAGCAGCTTCTGTTGGAATCCCTCCCAACTTCAACATCATCCCAGGGTGAGATAACTGCCTTATTATCCTATCATGCCCCAACAAGGCCAGTGCCTGTATCAACCAAGTCCAAGACTAAGGCATGGGCAAAGTCTACTTTAGGCACCAAATTGATGCTACTTCCACCAGGGGCCCCACCCCTAGGCACACCTGTCAATGAATGGGCAACCTTCATTGAAAGTTGTCAAAATTCAAGCAGCAGCTATTGGGGCCTGCATAAGGTCTTCCCAAGTGCACTCAGGCTCCCCCTAGACTCTGAGGAAGCAGACAACAATGACATCCTTGCACACCCCTCAGCACGACATGTCCAAGGGTTTCTCCTCATGGAGCAGTTAGCTCCAACTCCCCAAGGTCAAGATGGGCACAGGCCCACTTGGCTTCAAGCACTTCTCAGCATCCTGGCCATTCCAGGATGATATCACTGGCTGTGTGAATGGGCTGAGGTAGTCCCCACTCAAGGAAGAACTATCACCTGGGTTGGCAAGTTCAATAGCCAGTCCATGGTCAAAAAAGTCATAGTATATCTAGCTGTCAATTGTGTCACCTATCATAATACAGACAATGCCATCTCCTAGATTTGATGGGCAATTTATGAGCTGATTGACCGAGTTGACTCAAATGGAAATTTCACTGATGTGAACACCTCCAAGTCTCTCCTCCCACTTCAGGATGAGATCAATTGAATGATTGAGGATGCTGAACTCACCTGCTTGAAAGAGTGATATGAGAAAAAGGCTAGCTCCCAAGATGTTGCCATGGAGGATATACCTTCACTTGATATATTCCCAGGGGCCTCAAGTGACAATGACCTCCTTGTGTGCTTCAGTGAGGCTGCACTCTTATATGACCTCACATGTATCCCTTATAATAACTATGATGTTGCCCTCATGGAAGAAGCAGAGTCAACAGGTCCAGCACAGATGTAAGAAAGGGTGTTATGATCAGGGCAACAGCTCCTTATTCTTTGTGGGCCCAACCCCACTGATTTTTTTTTAGCATGTCTGATTGCTCACAGGGGCATAACCCCCCTTGTTTCTTTCTTTCCCTTGATCTGTGCTCATGTTTAATTTTACCTTTCTTTACTGCACCATTCAATCCCATCTGGTATATATGGTTTTTCTCACTTGTATATAAATATAATGTGCCTATTCTCTTTGCACTGAGGCATGATGCACCTCAAATGGGGAGGGTGTAAGGGGCTTAAGACCCCTAATACAGGTATAGTAACAATGAGCCTAACAGGAAATCAGGTGCATGGATTGGGCACAATTGGGCACACATGACGAGAGATATCACATGCACAGTAGCCAGTAGATACTCTATGTTATGTTATGTTATCATTGGGCAAATCCATATGGTTCACTTTGCCTGTGTGATCTTGAGGACTAAGAATAAACCCCTTACACTGCTGGATTGTGCCAATCCTCATCTTTGAGCCACCTGCCTGTGATATTCAGGGGCCCAGTCCCAGGTAACAGGATCAATTCAGGGGTCCATGAAGGTGTGGTGTTTGAGGACAGGGCAGGGATCATCCCAGGTGGTGAGGAAGAGCTCACATCAGAGACTAGGTCATTCACCCGGGTTGTATTGTGCCTTCGGCACAAATTAGTGTTCTTTCTTAATGTTAGTTGTACCTTTGAGATAACTTTGTGTTTCTTCCTTAATGTTGGTTGTGCCTTTGGCACAACTTTGTGTTTCTTTTCTAATGTTGGTTGTGCCTTTGGCACAACTTTGTGTTTCTTTCTTAATGTTGGTTGTGCCTTCAGCACAACTTTGTGCTTCTTTCTTAATGTTGGTTGTGCCTTTGGCACAACTTTGTGTTTCTTTTCTAATGTTGGTTGTGCCTTCGGCACAACTTTGTGTTTCTTTCTTAATGTTGGTTGTGCCTTCGGCACAATTTTGTGTTTCTTTTCTAATGTTGATTGTGCCTTCGGCACAACTTTGTGTTTCTTTCTTAATGTTGGTTGTGCCAAAGGCACAACTTTGTGCTTCTTTCTTAATGTTGGTTGTGCCAAAGGCACAACTTTGTGTTTCTTTCTTAATATTGGTTGTGCCAAAGGCACAACTCTTCAGGTCAATTGAAAGATTTTGTTCAAGTTTCATAAAGTCTTAATATATGTACACACTTTCATTTGAGATATCAAATAACAAAGTGGTTACAAAGGTATAGTATAAATCATATTTC